>JAQQZR010000015.1:16234935-16251555 GCA_030068235.1 Notoglanidium macrostoma | reverse complement strand
GTGTGCGTGTGTGTGTGTATGGGTGCGTGCATGCGTGTCTGAGTTTGTGCACATACTTTCTTAGCCAAGCGCTGAACGAGCTCCAGAGAGCGAGACAGCTGCTGGGGTAAAGTAGTGCCACAGCTCTCACTCAGTGTGATGTGATCTTTACTCTCATTACGTGTCTGAATTAACAATTCTTGCCAACACTTCAGAACAGATTCACTGCTGGACTCTTTTCTGAGACAGAGATAGAGAGAGAGAGAGAGAGACAAAGATAGATATAGAGACACATACTGTACAAAAGCCTCTCTGCCAGTGTGTAAATGTTTAAACATGTGAATATTAAATGTACATTTTTCATTTCTTCTTTTTAAAATTTCTTGTTTTTAAAAATGTGCCTAAAATATACAATATACAAAGATATATTTTAAAATAATACTTATGTATACTTTAAATTATATTATACTTTATGCTGTACAAGCAACTACATTTGAATAACATGCTGAGGCATACTTAAGCAAAAGTATACTTAAATACACCTGAATGTTTTTTTTTTGTTTATATGAAAGGGTCCAATTCAATTCAACATACTGAAAGCATAATTTAAAATGTATTTATGTGTATTTTGGTCCCAGTATAATTGGTAATGACTTATATGTGATATGTATATCAGTACACTCAAGTACTATATTTATAACGTACATCAAATGTAATAATAATTGTACATTCTTAAATATACTTGAGTACTTACAGGGCTTAGAGTAAATGACTGAAATGTTTTTAAAATATATTACGATATATCTGAACATAGCTGAATTGCAATTTAAAAGTTGTTCCAAATTATTAATATATTTGATAGAATACAGTAAATTATGTACTTTTCATTACAATTAAAAATATCCTTAAATACACTTTTCACCTATAAGAGATGACCATAAAACGTGCTACTGAAAGAACTGTGCATCAGGCTGAAACCATTTTCTTGGTCCTCACTTTTTGGTCTTCGAGGCAAACCTGTCAGCCAGTTTGTCCAGAGAGCGTGCATACTCGCCCTCGATCTCACCCCGCCTGCGCAGATAATCACTCAGATCCTGCAGTACCTGGGTTTTCTGCTCCAAATGACTATCAAAGACACGCAGCTGCTCGGAGAGCTGATTGCGAACCTCTGAGAGAGACAATGAGAGAGGAGTGTATCTGTAATTATCTCTGTAAAGCTCACTTAATTTTTGTGCTTTCTTTTTTCGAACTCCATCAGATTGTGCAAGGTGGAAGGATTATGTGAGAAAAATGCAGAATGCAATGCACTGCTGAATGCTGTCATATAATTTCACAACTTTCACAGCTTTAGATGCAACTTTAGATCCTTTTTATGTGTTTTGTATTGGTGAGTCACAATTCAGCTGTAAGTACACGTTCACCAGTAAGTCGATAGAAACAGCACTTACAGTATGAATATACAGAATGTATGCAAAAACAAACCCAAGTATACTTGTATGAACTCTTATCATACTGGTTTCTCAATTATTTTGTTCTGTGTTTGCTATCTGAAGCAACAGCACTTCTCCTTGTGCACGCTCTCTAACACGACTCTTCAGGCCTCAGTCATTTTGGCATAGTTCATTTTATTAGTCAACAACACACATGGTTCCTCTCTGCCAAATGACTTATTTTAACATGTCTTCCACAAAGCTTTATCTATAGAGAAGGTGATGCAGAAGGTTAATCAAGTGCAATGTAGAGATTTCTTACTTACTGATTTATATTAAGTGTATCTATTGCTGATGTAATATATATAATATTTTAATATTGTCTACAAAGAGCTGGTGTGGCTGCAGATTTTTATTCCAATCAAGCAGGAGACATCTAATAGTTGTCTGAAGACCAGGATTATCTGATTAAACAGTTGGAATGCTTTATTGGAATTAAAACATCACAAACTGGCCCACAGTGGATAAGACTCGACACTGCTAATCTACATGAAGTTCAGACTACATCTGAACATGCAGTTTAAGTTTGAACGACAGATTTTGGAAAATGCTGAACTAGGCGTTATCAAATCTGTAGGCCGGATCTATCAGCAGTTTTCTGCTCGGTCAGAAACGGCTTGTCGAGGGCAAGTTCTACTTTTTGGCTCCAAAATTGCTGCACTTGGTATAAACCATTGAATATTTACATATCAGCCATGTTTTAACAAAATCCTAGTCATGGCCAATTCCCACTCGCCGGACAGCTCACACAACAGATACCAACCAGGGAGGGCGAAGGCTATCATGTGCTTTCTCTGAGGCACCGAAGCCAGCCGACCACATCTTTTTGATCTGCTTGCACATGCAGCATCAGGGGTGTCGTAACACATTTGGAAAGCACTATCCACCTACGCATGCATGAGCTCCCAGATGCCCATGTTTGACTAGTCCGGTTGTATTGACAAGTGGGTTTACACACTCTCTGCCACCACTCTCTCCCTTACAGCAAAGGCCTATTTTGCTCTCTTTATCGCTCTTGATATTTCTTGATTGCGCAACTTGGGAGGTAAAAAAAAATTCTAATAGCTTTTAGTTATGCTTTTATTCTATGCTTTGTTATTTCCCAAAGTGTCTTTAGCTGTATGAATCTGTTAAAATGTTAAAATGCTAGTTCTTATTTAACTCAACTTGAGCATTTCTACCCCAGAATTATTGGTACCCATCATAAAAGTGAGCAAAGCTGAATGTCACGAGCAAACGTATGAGGTTTCCAACATAGGTTCATTTTATCAAAATATTTTTCAACAAACTAAATTATTGGCACCCTTACAACTAATATTTGGTAAAACCTGCCTTGGTGAGAACAATTCTGAACCTCTTGCTATAATGTCTCATAACGTTGGGATCCTAGATCAGTCTATGAAGCTCCTTTTATATTTAATATTTTTAGATTTGTGCATGTGGACTTTGATTTTGACCGTTTGGTTTGCAATAGCATTCAAATTCCTTTCCATATTGATTTAAATGTGAGTGCGCAAAGGTCCATCAGGAATATTTATAAGTAATTTGAATTTCTTTTAACACTTAATGCCCTGCATGATTTCATTTGTGTTATTCAATAGTGTAAATGTCTTCATTATTATTCTAAAATAGACTAAAGTAGACTAAAATAGTAAAACGTAAGAACCCTACTATGAGCATGTGGGTTCAAAATTAAAGAAACATGTTGTATTTGAATATTAATTATAAATCATTTTAAAAGTATTCTTTAAGAGTGCCAATATTTGTTTTTGTGAGAAATTGCATCGCATCTAGTTATGTCTGTAAGCTCATAAAAAAATTTTTTCAAGCCAATGTCAAATAGTATCAGATTATGCAAGGTGGAAGGATCATGAGGAAAAGAAAAGATGTATCAATCATGAATCATGAACATTTGCAATGCAGTAAGTGTAAAGTTAATAAAGTTAATAAAGTGAATAAAGTAAGACCCTTTTTTAACTTGTCTCTAATTTATCGTTAGTTACATTTTCATTGCCTGCAGTTTTGACCGCAATTTTCATAACCTTTCACACCTTTCGATCGAGATTCCATTACACACTGTATAATCATCAAATATACAATCCATTTATCCTCTGAAAAAACCCCACTATTATATAAAAAACATGTTCTTATTTATATGTTTCTGTTTGCTTAAATATATGAAGCTTCTGAAATTTTTGAGTGCAGAATTTGAATAATATTTTGCAATATTTGCTTTCCACAATCATTCTCATAAGGTGCCAAAAAGTCTGTATGGGTCATACATCAAGTGAAATGGACTGCTTTCACAAAGCATTCATTACTATAAAAAGCTGGATTTGTTCTCAACTGCTTAAAAATATTTTAGTGTCTGACCTACCTTTAACCTGTGCGTCATAGTCAGCGATTCCTCTTCTCAGTTTGACATTGTAGGACGACATTGTAACTCCGTCTGGATGGAACTCTGCTTTCAATACAAAACGGAGAAATAATGTAAGAAACTCGCCTGCATGTCGTTGTGCATGCAGTCTGTCTGATCAGAGGTGACCACTCTTACGACCTTGTGGTTGTACATAATGGACACTATGCAATAGCAGCCAGCAGAACCATCTAACAGACACTCAGACATGGGCTTGGACAGTTTTAGTACTGTTTAATATGTGTGTATAAGTTATAGGTATAAATAATCTCACAACAAACAGCAGCCAATTCAACACGTCATCCGGTTTCTTTCATTCTAAGCAGCCCCCTGTATGCAACACATGCCCCCAGACACATTGTACTGTAAAGAAAAAAAATAACTGGCACGAGCTAAATATAGCGTGTACAAAAGTAGCAATGAGTTTGTTGTATGTGTGGGGGTGTATTTGCAACATTATGGAGGTGATGTTCATGTTCAACAGAGATAACCAGAGAAAAAAAAAGTTGTTCCTGGTATTATGTTAGTACAGCCATTTTGAAAAAATGTCTTGTACATTATATTTTCTATAAATGTAGTGCAATACAAAAGTGATGGTTATCCAACAATGTATATAATACAATCAAATATAAAGATCAATGAAATTACACAGTGAACTTCATTAGAATCACTTCTTCTCATGGAGAATATAATGTCATACAGTGTAATCCAACTGCCTAAATAAATTTGTTCGGTAAAGGTAAATAAAGCATTAGTCATACTATTTATACACTGTGAGAGTGAAAGTGAAAACACCATCCAATAGAAGGGTGTCTAAAAATGGCAGAAATGTAATCAGGCGACTCAGGTATATCAACGTGGATAGAAAGTGTGTGAGTGCAGTACGAGGTTCACTCTAGAGTGAACCGCTGCGAGTGTGCATGCCGGGGTTAAACTGCAAACCAGTTTACTTGAGTTTCACGTGGTGGCTGATGCAGCAGGCGTCAGAAAAAGGGAAGAAAGTGTGCTTCCTGTGTTAGGAGCAACAGAATCATGAGCAAATCATACCCCAGAACTTACTCTCACCATGAGTCACCCTCCCCTTTCTCTATCACTCTCTTTCTCCTTTTCTCTCCGTCCCTCGTTCTTTCTGTGAGCTGTCAAAAAAAGAAAACTTCCGCTTTTCCCATAAATGAAATGAGTAGACTAAAATATAACTCATTCATATTGCATCACTGATAGCTCTTGATTATAAAGTGGGCTGAATGCTTATTCTATTTCAACAGTAATTTCTTGCACCAAAGGGTCTGTGTTTGTTTAAAAGTGACCTGTCAGAAATGTCGATTTTGGATTAATGATAACGAAACGCATGCTGATTCATAATCAAGTCATATTTCTAATGCCACCATTTAGAGAACTGTGTGACACACACACACACACACACACACACACACACACACACACAGACACACACACACACACACACACAAGCTTCCAAAGAAGCCTATCTGTAACCCATTCCGGTTCAGTACAAGTATAGAAAACCCACACACTTTGCCTTTGTAGCACAGATATTTTGTAGAAGACTTACCCAAGACTGATTCTCACCACCTCTTACATTGGTTTCCACTGAAACCTTCAAGATGTGCTGTCTCCCTCGCATTAATATGTAGCCTTGTTGTAGACCAAACACATTGGAGATCTCTCACTCACACATGTGCCATCAGCAGGGCTGGTGCCCTGACATAAACTCCCTCACAGGCTGAGAAAAGAGAAAGAGATAGAGAGAGAGAGAGAGAACAGTTTTTGAGTTCCTCCTCTACTCTTGTTGCTGCCCACTCATTTTGACACACACTCTGTCTCATATGTGTTCTTCAGAACTAAACAAGTCTCTGCACTTTGGCAACTTTAGCACCCCCTACTCCTCCACTGTAGTCAGGTATAATCCGTCTTGGCTTGACTGAATCGTGCTATGACTTGTCATTGACAACGCTGTAGGGAAATAGTGGAAGTGAGGAATGGTAATTGCCTGGAATAAAAAAAAAAAAAAAGGCATTCAACACTTACAGCAGCTACTACTGAGGACTTGCTCACTGCTGCTAAAGTAAAAAAAAAAAAAGAAAAAAAAGAATCGCAATTCCCATACATGTACACTGAGAATACTTTTAGGAACAATGTATTCACATTCAGTGGACTTCGCAGAGCTCACACTTCAATCCTGAGCTCTAGTTACTGTGTTAATGTGGAGTGGAAACATGTTCTTCCAAGCGTCTGCATGGGTTTTCCTACAGGTTCTCCTGTTTCCTCCAACCTCTCATATACACGTGAGTAGGTCATTAAGCAATTATTACAATTATTACACACAAGTGTGTGAACTGGCATTGGTGTAAATTATGCCACCTGACCAGGATAAAATATTTTCTGAAGATGGATGAATCATGTGCAATCACTACTAACTTCTTTGACGGGTCAAGCGCTTCACATCAAACATCAGAATAATTGTTGGTGCCAGAAAGACTACAAGAAGGTGCTGATATCCTGGAGTTTTCACATCTCTAGGGTTTATACGGAACGGTGCGCCATCCAGTGAGCACCTTGTTGATGAGAGAGATCAGAGGAAAAGATAACTAATATATTTTATAGTGGAACATTTCACAAGTTGATTAACGGGACAAATTCTCAATGTATAATTCATAAGTATAGTAGAATTTTGCTTGTCCACATCCTGTTTCTCTGGAAACGTTCTCTGTGTACTACACTTATCTTTCACCACATCTACTAACCACCTTTTACCCATACCTTTGTCTGTTAACCCACCTAGTTACACTTTGTAGGTACACTTTCTAAACAGCACCTCTTTGTCATTTCCCTCTACACTGCTTATCAGTGGAAAGGGATTTAAAAAAAAAAACAAAAAAATAAAAAATAAAACTCAGTGGTACTGATGGGTTGAGAACAGTCCAGCTAGTATTGATGAAAAAGTGTACAGGCTGAACTCCACACACTGTGCAGAGAAAAAAAATGAACTATGATCTTTAACTGGATGTGTACAAAATACTGCAATAAGGTGGGTGTGTCTAATAACGTGGACAAAAACAAGTGCACGAACAACATTGGCATTTCAGTGTCACTAACGATGTTCTAAGAATGGATTATCATCCAAATAATATCTGGTGAGCGATGGTCATGTTGGTTTATATCCACTGATGGATGGGATAAATAGGGCTGATAAAATGGTCATAACACCCCATGTGCAAAATGTTCCGTGAAATAAAAATTATAAACAAAAGTTTCATAAACGTAAGATTTTAACAAATCTGAAATATTACATTTACACACGTATTCATAAGTAATCAGGTTTTTGCTATTAAGCTTGAAATTGAGTATATGTGAATCTATTGATCATTTTTGAAGTGTTTCTACAACATGTTTAAAGTTGACCTTTTCTAACTTCAAGTGATCAGACAGGATTTGGAAAGACACATTGACGGAGTAAAACGTGATCTCAGTAGCGCTCCACCAATCTCATCTTTGTGGCATCTTTGCGAGTGGACGGAAGCAATTCTTTAGTAAAAGGCATATGATGGCTTGCCTGATGTTTGCCAAAAGGCACCTAAAAATTTAAGAAATGGCATTCTAAAAAATAATACTGATGACTGCTCAATCACCTGTCAAATTCAATCCCTAGAGTGCAGCATGGTGGTGGTGGTCTCATGTTGCGGGGATGCTTTTAAGCTACAGGAATTGATCAAATAATGTTTTTTCTAAACTTTTTGATAAAGGTCATTGAAATCCTTTTATTCATTATTTAAGGAAAATCTTAGGAGTAAGAGTAACAGATGTGTACTATAATGTCACAAAGAGATGAGGCTGTAATGTAAGAAAATGAAGAAATTTAGGAATACTTCCTAAATGCACTGTATAAAGGCTCCTGTGAAATATTTACAAGTATTGCACGATTACATGATTCTCAGCTTATCCGGAGTTCAACTTACTGGTGCTGAGCATTGTGGTAAATTATTTTTAGGTACATTTTAAGCTTATGATCTGGCATTCTGTAATCTATAACCAGGGGTATGGTCAATGCAATGGCATGCACAAAGCTACCTCCACACTTCGATTATATTAGAAATTCAATATTTGAGGCAGTATTGTTTTTAATATATGTGTTTTTCATTGTACATAAAGAAACATATGCAATGAACAGCAGAGAGGCTGCACCATTTCACCAAGTGTGGTGCAGTTAAAGGAAATCAAAGTGAGAAAGCAACTGTTTGCAGTCAACAAGACGTTAAGATTGTGATTGAACTCTATATATGGATTTAGATTGCTTCGATTGGCTTGTCTTCAGCAGGGTCAGGTGAGAAAGACAGCAAATGATCATGTCATGGCACATTGGTCTTCAACAAGGCAAGAATGAGCTCCCCGGGAACAAAAAAGCTCGTCAGAGGCTGGGTTATTTTCACATTTAGTGGTCAACTACAGATAAAAATAAGCAACCAGACTAGAATAATCTATACGGAGCAGAAAGTAACCGTGCTTTGTAGACGTGGGAGTATGAAAGAATCGAAAGAGGAAATAATGAAAATGTAGAAGATAAAAATTACTTTTTGTTAATGGGGCACCTGAAGCCATGAGCCTTACATAGATCTTAAAATATGTGGACTTCTGTCTTTCTAAGGTTTACTGGGAGAAGAAAAATCCATGGGCTAAACATTTTTGGAAAAACATTTGCCAAAATCAGTCATCCACTCTGGAGAAGAGTGCGAATTATAAAATAATATAATAAAAAAAGAAGCACTGTGCTTCATAAGTTGATGAAGGTCGTCAGTCTCAAACATCCTCCCTGAAATTTTCCAGCCCCAAAAAAGTCCATTCTAGCATATTCAAAATCTGATTATTATATGTCTACACAGAGAGAGCGAGTGAGAGAGAAACACTGCAGCCGTGTCACTGCTACGAGTGTGAAAAGAACAGGAAATATCAATGCATGAGCCAAAGAGACCTGTTTAAAGCATCTGACAGTTCCAAACAAACAAAATGAAATCTGAATAAAAAAAAAGAAAATTCAGAAATATATTAATAAATGAAAACTTAAAGAAATCGACACATTCAAAAACGAACTATACTGAATTTGTATACAGTATATGAAATCTACTCATGACAATGCAACTAAACATTTTAGTTTATCACCAAAAATAGTCATAGTTTATCAGGCACAATCATCAACCTTCCTGAGAAGATACTGTAATGATGAGCTTTGATGTAATCTAACCAGACCTACATTTCACAAGCACATCGGCAAAGCATAGTTTCAGAGTTATTCCTTGCTTTAATTACTTGAATTGTTAACTTTTTTTTGGTTGGGTGAGTAAATACTAGAGATTAGCCATGCTTCTTGTGCTGATGCGGAGCTAGTTATGTGTGAAAAATCAACCACCCCCTCACGGCCCACGAAGAAAAACACATTAACAATTCATATTTGTTTTCATAATCCAAATTTTCACTTGAATCTTTAGACACATTTCAGCACCTATTTTTCAGGTCTTTATTTTTTTTCCATCATGAAATGCAGTACTAAATCTAAAAAACACAAAATATCACCCAAGGATTTAGCATCCAGCAGCATGGTAAATATGTTTACATATTTATACAATGCACACAGACATGTCTAGTTGTAGATTCAACTAAACTAATTCAATAACCAAGACGTTAAAAATGAATCAAGTATCTTTTTTTCCCCCTTTCCATTCTCTGAAATGAAATCAATATCAGCCAATCTGAATCTTGATGCTCAGGATTTATACATATTTTAATATTTAATCACATCGTTAATGAGTCATGTCTTCGGGGCCTGAAAGTAGAACAGCTTCCGGAGAAAGTTGAAAGATCCAGGCATCTGTTTGTACAGGCCTTTGGCAGATATTTGAGAGACCTCATTGTTCACCTGCGCAAAGAGAAGAGACCGCGAGAGAGTGTTGGAGGAGAAGCGAGAAGACATTACATATAATTAGAATCGGCTTGAATAAATTGAATTGTTATTTATTTAAAGTATTCGGTCAGTCCTTATATCGTTATTCATTTCTGTATTTAATATTCAGAAGCTTCGTCTTCGCATTCTTACTTCCTATATGCACCAATGGCAAGGTGTACGCAATCAAATCATGGTTTCACCTTAAGTAGTGCACTATACTGTGTGTTCAAATTGCAAGGCATTTGGGATTCAGCCAAATGCAGACGACTTCCGGGAACTTTCTAGTGACCCAAATCATGTGCTACTCTATAACCACAACTTTTATTCAAAAACAACTTCAAGCCGGAATCTGGTAATATGTATTCCTGAATCATAATTACCTTTTTTATAAATTTTTTTTACATATAATACAGAATTTTACATATTTTCTCATATTATTAGCTACATTTTCACAGCCTTGCACTTGCATAATGCAAGTGATGGAATGAGAACGTGTTTTAAAAAAAAAATACCAGCAACTCGTTTCCATTAAACCGCCATTTCCTTTGTTTGTTTCCATATTTTTTTGCATGTATTGCAAATTTTCCTGCCTTTTTGTTCTTCGCTACCTCAGACGCCATGTATTAAAGACAGTAAAGCTTTGCGTGAAATTGCCACCTTAAAAAGAATTCTTGGTTCTCACTGTACATCTGTGCAAATTTCCTCCCCTTTTTTAGAAGTCAATATCCGTATCAGGACATTAGTCTTGGCTATTATTACTTGATACTGTATTGACAATTATAATTATAAAACACTAATTTGACTGTTCTAGCAGCATCCCAAGAGTGCTGATATTTCCCATCACGGCACTGGGTCGTCACTGGGAGATTGTGTAAAACAAGTATCCTGGTACTTGTTCTGAAACACCAGATATTTGAAGCCTGTAAAATGCTGTTCGGATGAGTCCTACGTAAAATGCATTTCTATACATCACAAAAGCATTTGGTGGAATTTCCAGATTATAAATGTTAATATATTATCTGATATGGGACACTGTCCATTATGACAAAAAATAATGCATATTGTATGTCAAAAAAAAAAAGAATGAAATCGAAAATATACCATTATTAACATGGTGGCAAGGTCATCTGTGGCAGCGTTCATCTCCAGTATGCGATCCAGAGTCTCCACATACCATGAGCCCGTGTTTGTGTCCCTCCATGATACATATCCTGGGGACAGAATTCATTCAGTAACTGTTCAGCAATATTACCAATTATTGCACCGAATATCTCAAAAGATATGCTGGATGCTACAAAACAACCACAAACTCATTTCACATGCTTCAGGTTCCTCCTGAGAACATTATCAGTAATCTACATGTGATTTTTCCATTAGTGAAACAGAGAAAAGCATGCATTATGAGTTTCATTATGAGAATCAATTTATGAATTGCACCAGTTCAGATTTAAAAACAAAGGTTTGGATCCGAACAGATCATGAAGGTTTAGAAACTAATCCAGGAAAACATGCAGTTTCATAAAAGCTTTCAGTAAATATTTTCTTGAGTCATGTTTTTACAAATAAGGGAAAGTAGCACTTTGGCAGACACAAACACACCTGGAAAGGTTGAATAGGACACTAGGATGTCGCTGGATGTGGGGAGGGTGGCCCGAGCGTCAGTCTCGTCGGACATGCTAAGTGAGTCGCTGCTGGAGGATGTGGGGATGGCGTCCGTCTGCTCATCAAGCCTTACCGCTGTTTGCTGTACCTCATCTGGAGAGAACTCAAAGCCTATGTCTCTCTCACCTGCCCATACACACCACACACACACACACACACACACACACAGGGGAAAACAAAGAAACCAGAAACTGATCAGTAGATCAGTGTGAAAAGAAGAATCCTGTAGACACTTCAGTCAAATTGAGGAATAATACGAGGGAGAATCAAAAAGTAAAGGCAAACTACAGAAGTAACCGTGAGCATTTGAACATATCACTTTTCCACATGCAAGACGACACTTATTGTATCGTTCAACTAGCTTCGGTATTCCTGTTTTTCGGCTGCTCCCTATGCCAGATGAGCACCCAAGTTCGAACCCAAGTTGTTGCACTGTCTCTACCGTCACTGCTGCTGTATGAGGACATGCATTGTGATGGTGCAGAACAGTGTTTCGGACAGCATTCCTCTTCTTTTGCTGCAAATTGCAGGTTTAAAATTGCGCAGTAATTTGCACTGTTCACTGTTTGCCCACGTGCTCCCAAAAGAACATTAAGCTTAATCTTAGCACACTAGTGCACGTTGTTCTTCGACGGTGCAATCTCGCAATGGAGCGTCCATGTTTAGTCCACGCCACTGGACTAAAGGCCGAGCGCTGCACGGTGTGGGTGAACTGTAGAACAGGCAGTGTACAGGGAAATATGTTTCTCTAGCCTCTCTTTGTTCCAGTTATTGTAATTTAAAAACTGCCTTTACGTTTTAATTTTCCCTTGTATATACGGTCAGGTACATAAACATTTGGACATTGACAAAGTAACTGTTGTTTTAGCTGTCGACCAGAGTACAGAGTTGAAATTAAATAATGAATAGAACCTCCAAGGGCAGACCTTGGCTTTAGTTAAAGGGTATTTACGTCTAAGTCAGGTAAACAGGTGTAGGAACCAAAGTAAAAGGACGAGTTGATTTCAAGTGTTGGATTTGCATTGCGTTAACTCTCATGATGAAGTAAGGAGCCATCACTGCCAGAGAAGCAAGCCATCATTTGGCAAAACGTTAAATGTGACCAGATCAACTGGTACATTCTTAAAAAGAAAGAATGCACTGGTGAACTCGGGAACACCAAAAGTCCTGTAAGACTATCGAAAACAGCTGTGGTGGATGGTAGAAGAATTCTTTTCCTGGTGCAGAAAAATCCCTTTACAATAGTTGGCCAGATCAAGAACAGCCTCCAGGAGTAGGCGTATCTGTGTCAAAGTCAAGAATCAAAAGAAGAATTCACCACAATAAATACAGAGGGTTTATTACAAGATGAAAACCATTGGTAAGTCTATAAAACAGGAAGACCAGTTTGGAATTTGCCAAAAACCATCTAAAAATTGCATATAGTTCTTGAACAACATCCTGTGGACAAATGAGACAAATATGTCAACTTGTCTCAATCAGACTGAAAGAGAAGAAAATGGAGAAGGAAAAGAATTGGTCATGATGTGACTGCTGACAACATCCATTCTGAAGTGTAAAGAATTATTATCTGCTCAGATTCTGCCAAATGCTTCAAAACCCATTGGATGGCTTCTTCACACTGAGACAGATAATGATCTAAAGTATCCTTTGAAGGCAACCCAGGACTTTTTAAAGCAAAAGGCGGAATGTTCTGCCAAGTCAATGACCTGACCTGAATCCAATTCAGCACGCATTTTTCTTTTGCTGAAGGCAAAAAAGAACATGCAGGAACTTAAAAGCGCTGAGGTAAAGGCCTGGCAGAGCCTCACTAGGGCCTCACAAGTGTCTGATGATGTCTAGGAGTTCCAGTCTCCAGGCGTCATTGACTACAAAGGATTTGTAACCATGAATTAAAAATGACAATTTAATATATAATTGTGTGTGTGTGTTTGTCCAATTATAATTGGACAAACACACACAATTATATATTTTATATATTATATATTGTGTAATTAATTAAACAAACTAAGCAAAAATTATTATTTTTGCTTAGTTTGTTTAATTATTTTTGGACGGAAACACCCTCACATTAGGCACTTTCGGGATAGAGGAACTTAACATAGTTCTTATAACTGTTTGAGGAAGTACCCCCATTTTTTGTGTGTTCACACTGCAGGGAATGAGAACAATTAGAATTCTTAGAACTCTGTTTTTAGGGACTTTTTAGCTCCTAATTCAGGGAACGCACTCTACCAGCACAACAGGAACCATGAGAGACGCATATGATGAGTGGACCAGACGCAAGTGTACAATAACAGGATAAAACAGATAGAAACGTACACAAATGCACTTGCTAAAAAAAATTTAAAATAAAAACCATGTGACATGTACTGATTAACACATGAGAGAAGCTGAAACCTGAGGTGGAGTGGTTGACAAATTAAACTAAAGAAAAGAAAAGGCTATACGTGTTTCATTTAAACAGAAATGCGTGTTCTGCCGGTCTCATTATTCCGACAAATCCATATGGCAGAAATGTAAACAGAGGAGAAGAGAGCAGCGCAAGGGGCAAATATACTGTATGACATGGTCGAAATCACTTAAATCATTGAAAAAAAAAATCACCAATCGATTTTCTAATTGCCAGATAGTCTACATCAAAAATCTTTGTATCTTTGTATTGAACAGCTGAATCCAGTTAGACTGGAAAAATTCAGAGTCAGGTACAGCCTTAAAACCATGTAAAGCATTAGCCGTGTAAACAACAGCTCTTAATGCTAGTTTTAAAAATGGAATTAAAAAAACAAACAAAAAACAACCATGGATAAATTGTCCGTGAGTGAAGCCCAGACTTTACTGATCCTATGTGCAATGGATATGGATGCTGCTTACATGTCTTCAGCGTTCCTACTGGTGGTGTGAATGCAAACAGAAAAAAGGTCGTTCTCGGGGAGCTCCCCAGGGGGTAGTCCCTATCAAAAAGTCCCTAGAACTGTTTGGTCCCAAAGTGCCTATGAAAGCTACTATACAAAATAAACATAAACACTTTCAAGCACTACTGTATATGCAGTCTTTCAAAGTGTGTGAACCCTTTCAAGGGAATATAGAAAGAATTTTCCTTAAAGTCCATAAAATAGATAGAGAACCCAATTAGCCAGGAAAGGAAGGAAAGCAAGGAAAATGATACATAGTATCATAGTAAATAGTACTAACAGTACATATCTGTGAATGGCAAAGGTACGTGAACCTCTAGAATTAGCAGTTAATTTGAATTTTATTTATTTTCAATCAATGACAATCAGGTGTAGAGTGGGTGCTCGGTTTTATTTAAAGAGCTAGCAAAGTGTGATCTTCACAGCATGCTTGTGGAAGTCTATCATGGCATGAACAATGGAGAGTTCTGTGAAAAATAAATAAATAAAAGAGTTGTTGATACTCATCAGGCTGGAAAAGGTTACAAAACCATCTTTCAAGACTTCAGCAATCCACAGTCAGACAGATGGAAGGAAATTCAAGACCATTTTTACCCTCTGCAGGAGTGATCAACCAAAGATGACCAAGGCATGTAATGGTCTGCAAGGTCACAAGGGAACCGACAGTAATGGTGTGCATGGCAGGGTTGCAAGGAGATAGCCAAAGCTAGCATTACCGCCCATCTACAGTTTGCTAAAGATCATAAAGGCAAGTCAGAAAACTACTGGAAAAACTCTGTAGCTGGATGAGGCCAAAATAGCACATTTTGTTTTAAATGAGATACGTTAATTTTGGAGAAAGGAAAATGCTGTATTCCAGGATAAGCATTTTATCCCTTCTGTGAAACATGGTGGTGGTAGTGTCATGGTTTGGGCCTGGTTTGCTGCATCTGGGGCAAAACAGCTTGCTATTATTAATGGAACAATGAATTCTGAATTATACCAGCAAACTCTAAAGGAAAATGTCAGGTTGTCTAACAGCATCTAACCATAGTGATGCCTAATAACTGTGCAGCATAATAAAGCCAAATGCTTAATGGTTGCACAAGCTATACACATAAAGAAAAGAAGAACAGAGTCATGTCATGATGGTATACTTCATTTGCTAGAAATCAGTGCTTTTGGTTTGAAACAAACTGCCTTTTCCTTGGAGAGGACAGTTCATTTCTTTACCATGGCTCTGTTTGACAAAAGATATACTGCAACAACTGGAAGCAGGACTTATCAGCTCACCTCCTCCACAAGCCTGGATGAAGAAGAGTTTGGGTTTGCCCTGCAGAGAGGGACAGTTCTGCCCATTGAGGTAGTTAGTGATGATCTGTACTGGGACAGAGGGCCCGTCCACACCATGCACTGCTCCAGGGAAGCGATTGTGACTGGCCTGAAGATAGAAATAGAAATGCCTTAAAAACAATAAAAATAAAAAAAAAGATCCAAGGTAATGCAATAAAAATGTTTGCACACTTGGCTCAAATATTTATGTCTAGAAGTAAGATTGATTCCGTGTCAACATCACAGTTTTTTTTTCTTTTGAACTGATGTATAAATTGCTCAAATAATTTATTGTTCTTATTAATGTTTATATGCCTATTGTATTTTTATTTAATTAGTGTTTTTTTTTTTTATTTGACACTGATTGTTTTGGGTGAAGCCTCACTTCTTGCTGATGGCCTATACAGAAATAAATAATCGTTGTAGATATTTCTGTTTTTACAGTGGTGGTTGCTATTAAGAGGAATCCGTTTTTCACTTTCCATAGAAGGAGACAGCTTTCACACACGGTGCAGTACACAGCAGATTTCACTTAAGACAACCCTACACCACTTTTTTTGAGTGAAACCTAGAATCATTCAGTGGACCAGCTTCAAAAACAGTTTACAAATGACTAAATATGCTGAATTTGTGACGATTTAATGGACTTGGGTCTGGAAAAAAAGCTGTGTGAAAATGCTGTAATTCTCTTTAATGACGTAGGATTTCATCTGGTCCACCAAATAATTTTTATATAAAAAAAAAAAGAAAAAAAAAAAAAAAAAAATTATATATATATATTTATATATACACACAGTGGGGTGTTAAGTTTTTATTTCAACTTAAAAAGATGAGAGAGGCCTGTAATTTTCATCAAAGGTACACCTCAACTATGAGAGACAAAATGAGAAAAAA
>JAQQZR010000015.1:16204821-16230033 GCA_030068235.1 Notoglanidium macrostoma | reverse complement strand
ATACTTATTTTCCACCATAATTTGCAAATAAATTCTTTAAAAATCAGACAATGTGATTTTCTGGATTTTTTTTTTCTTCTCATTTTGTCTCTCAAAATTTCAGGCCTCTCTCGTCTTTTTAACTTGCACAATTGGTGGCTGACTAAATACACACACACAGTGGGGCAAAAAGGTGTGTGTGTATATGTATAAGTATGTGTGTGTGTGTGTGTGTATGTGTGTGTATATATGTATATATATATATATATATATATATATACACATACATACACACACCATTTTATATTTATTTTTATATATATATATTTATATAATGTATGTACATAAGGCTTTACCTGAATTAACAAGATATCGATTTTACCTCAGTGCCATGTGACAAGATGACCACCACACAGCAGTCATACACAGAATGATCCATTTTTGCTAGCATTGACAGCTCATGTCGAATGTGCTAGGGAGAAGAAACAGAGGCCTGTTATATAATATAATCAAAATAAGAACAGACAGTTTTCTCTCGTTGTAGTGACTAATGCACAAGCACTTACTTTATATTTTAAGTTCCTCTTAACAATAACATGAAAGCTGAGAGATCTGAAGCGTCTCTCCAGCTTTTCGCTGTCAATGTCAGACCCTTTGCGACTCTTTAAGTCTGAGGCAGCGTCAAATTCCACATTGTTGATGATCAAACAGACTCCACATGGACTGGCATCCATCTTATAAGACTGAATGCACATAAAGGCAGAAGAATGTTAAACAGATAGGCAGACAGAACGAAACACATTTGATAGAGAGATATATAGACAGATAGACAAATAGACATGGAGAGAAAAAGAGATTAGAGAGATAAACAGATAGGCAGAGGTAGAGCAAGAGACATACTGATTGATAGAGAGGTAATGATGGATAGATAGACAGACAGACAGGCCATATTTCAGTGCTATGTTATTACCTGTATGCTATCACTCCTGGGCCTAGGTGTTCTAGGACTTTCAATGTCAACCTCAGTAGCTGCAGAGATAGCAGGTACTCTGCTCAGTTTAATAACACCAAAACTTCCATTTATGACCGACTCGAGGATGAGCTGTGTAAACTGCTCGTGATTACTTACGTATGATAGGCAGCGTTGTTGGTTTCAATGGAATCAGCTCGTCAGGAGCATCCCCGCTTTTTGGCTTTTTAAAATCTACAGGCTTGTCTGCTGAATTGTGACACAAGACGAGGATGATATAAGGCGCTTGGTTTGCATGTGAATAATGTGGATGTGCTGTAATATTTTCCATTGTGGAGAATTATCTTTCCGTCAAACACACTTACGGACACGGAGGGGGATTACAATGGGCTGCACAGGGAGAGGAACAGGTATAGGAACAGGAACAGGAACAGAAGCTCCACACTCCAGGAGTTCAGCCAGTGTGTGTTGCCCAGTTTCTCGAAGGCATTCCAGGAAGACTGGGAAAGCCCGACTTCCTCGTGTCTCTAGGTCCCTCACCAGCTGCCTGGCTTGAGCACGTCTGGGTCCAGAACTCTGAGAAAATAAATAAATAAATATATGTCTTAAAATCATGAACTTTTTTAAATTCGAGACTGCACACTCTTTAATATGGTTTGTGCCTACTCCTAACTGCTCCAACCTGAGCTGAACTACTCACTTTTTGACTTGTTCTGGATGTTAAGCGGCCATTCTTTTGCTGCAATGCAACAATGCAGCAAGTGCTCACTCTTTTCGTATTAGAGCTACGGTCTGCTTCACGTTCCTCTGCGACAATGCCGCACCAGAGGAAGGTAATGAACAGACAGAGCACTCTTACAGCCTGTCAGACAGACGTCGTGCGTTGCTGTTGGTATTTTGCTGCAATCAGGACAACGCTCCGTAAGTGCCTGTCAAAGATACTCTGGTCATAAAAAATCATTTAACTACACTGGGGCCTGGCAGGACAAACAGACTGCCATCCTTTGAGAAAAGTTAAACAATCCCCAAGTTTTAAAATGATACTCTCATAAAGATAAATGATAGCTCATTGCACTATGTCTGTTGTAATGACAGTACCATGTGGCAAGAGTGATATAAATCAAGCACAGTTGATGTCAAACTTTGTAAATAATTCAGATCTTTAAAGTTTTAATGGCTTTTTGTTGTCAGTGTGATGTGTCATGTTCCTTTTAAAAGTACGTAACATGACAGCTGAGAATTTTCATTTATGGATATGAAATTCGGCCATTATTACTATAACATTGATCATATATACATGTGTTCATATCTTTATGAATTTTTAGTAGAACACATAACAGACCAAGATGCTCATAAATATGTTCCATTAAAAAAGCTACAGTTTTACAAATATGCAGTGCCAAAATAAAGGAATTTATGGTGATGCTTTTCTCGAATTGTATAAAGTAACTTTTAGATGGTGGATTCTACAAAGAGAACCGAATGTTACTTCCTCGACTTTGTGATAAGACAGTGATTTGGTATAAGCTAGGCCTTTAGATCCCGACAAGACTAGAAAAGGAAACAGGATGAATAAACAGGCCTAAAGGGCTGTCTGTCTGTCTATCTGTCTATCTATCTATCTATCTATCTATCTATCTATCTATCTATCTATCATCGTTATTATAAGTTATTAATTTTGTGAAAACACACATCCTCACGTTCTCATACCTTTATCTCATCTATCATGTCGTCAGTAAAGATGCCCCTTGACAAAAGTCCATCGTAGATCTTTGACGGGTCTAAATTCAACACCAGATCACTTCTCTTCTGCTGAAGAATCTGTCTATGCCTGCGATCCATTCTGTAAACAAATCACACCCTAACAGTCAAGTTAGAACAGCTACAGTATTCACGTTACCTAAACAGTGTTACTATTCAGAGGACACTATGTCATGAAAACCAGAAAATACTTATAGTTTCATTTTAGAAAATACATAAATAGACTTGGTGCTGCTAGCACGACTCACTTCCTTGTTTACATCACGCATCCTGCGCAGCCCTCGACGTCACTCCTGGATGCGTTTGAGCAACACAAACTGCGTTGAAGAAACGCAGACTGAGCAATTTTGTGCGCAGAGCTGCTGAGGTTCAGTTCATAATAATATAACTTCCATAAAATTTGAACAGTGATTATAAAACATGTGTAGACTGCACTAAAATAGCTTGAATATATTAAACCTGGATCTGCTTAAAAACTATACCTTAGACAAATTGTCTAAATTAATCCCAAGCTTTATTTTTTTCCTCAAACGAGTTGCGAAAATCTCACTAGAATTTTGGTCACTAGAGGGCGCCCGGGTGAAGTCCAGTACAGACAGAACAAGCTTGTGTTTTCTACATTCAGTTTACTGTCTTTGTACAGATTGTAAAAATTGATTTATGATTATTTTGCTTTCAGAAGCACAGGGTCCAACGTGTGAAGGCATGCTTGCTATAAAAAAAAATCAAAACATATAAATATCTGGGATGTTACCAATATAACCAAGTATATAAGGAAGTTAGGGTAAGAGAACAGGGTCAGCCATATGGTGCACTTGAGTAGTTGAGAGTGCTCAAGGGTAATCAATCTTTCCGCCATCTCCAGAGGATGTATGAATTAGCACAAGGCACAGAGCCTTTGCATTTCATTACCTCAGTGTTCTTATATGTAGAAATGTTAACAACCTGAGTCCATGAATGTAGATGGAAGTGTGTGAAGTGTTATGCCCACCAGCACCACACTTCATATTGTATTTGAAGTTCATTCAGCAATTATTGAATATATTATAATATATAAGTGCCGAAAATTTGAAATGGGTTACTAGAGTTTAAATTTTAGTAGTAAAGTCAAGCTCCCTATTTAGCAAAAAAAATGTTTCACAATGACATAATGTAATGCTGCTGGTGTTTGTTTTTCCTCTTTGTTCAACCCATTGTGTAATGTTTATATTAAATAACAGATATTTGGTGATTTGTCAGCAAAAGAAGCAAAAATGAACATTTAAGGGAAAAAAAGTACTACCAGTACTATTCACTAGTGTCATAAATTTACTGGCAACATTAATAGTAACACCTGTATATCTGCTGATTCATGCAACTGTCCAATTATCCTATCATTTCGTTGCAGGGCAATGAATAAAATCATGCAGATACAGGTAAAGAGCTTTAGTTAAGATGTCAATAAATCCTAGAATTTCACTGTACAACAATCTATTGAGTTTACACAGAATTGTACAAAAAAAAAAAACCCCACAAAAACAAAAGTAAAAAAACAAACAAACAAAAAACCACCCAGTGAGCCACAGTTCTGCAGCAGGAAATACCTTGTTGATATGAGCATGCAGAGGAGAATGCTCTAACAAGAAGGCTGACAAGAAGGCTACAGTAACTCAACCACTCTTTACAACTATGGTGAGCAAAAAAGAATGTCAGGATACACAACATGATGGAGCTTGAGGCATCTGGGCTACAACAGCAAAATATCACATCCGGCTCAACTTCTATTAGCCAGGAGCAAGAATTGGAGTCTCTAGTGCACACAGGTTCACTGAAATTGAACAGTTGAAGATTGGAAAAAGACCAGGCAGCCCACTGCGGCCTAAAATCTGTCATGTAGCTCTACTTCTAGTACATTTATACACAAAATGTCAAGGGAAAACAAAGATGCTAGCCAGACTCGAATCACATCTGACATAGGTACGATGAGAACAAAACAGCTAATAACCAGAGACTTGCTTCTATGAAGTTCATCAAAGAATTCCTTCCAATCTTAGTTGAAGGCACAAACATGATGAACGATATACTCCTGTCAAGATCAACCCACTGTCTTTCATGAGAATTTTCTCTCACTCTCTTGGACTAGTGAAACGACCAAAATGCATTTCCTTTTCAGAAAGACAGAAAGGGAGAGAGTGAGAGAGAATTAAAAAGAAAGCAGACACAGACGTTAGTATGTGGGTTTGGCATTTATTGTATTTAGCAGATTTTCTCCAGCTCTGGATCCTCTTTTTCAACCACATTTACCTAGAGGCTTTCATTTTTGGTTCCGAGTTTCTACAGATGGTGTTTTAAGGATCAGTGAACAGACTGGCTAAAACAAACTCTGTGCCTTCACTCTCTTCTATCTCTCCAGGCTTAGTGAATTTTCTTTGATGGCTCTCATTCAAACAATTCTGCCAAGGAACTGTTAACTCCAGCAGAGCCTATAGCTTGGTGATCTCTCAAGCAAGGACAACATCTGTTTTGTAGGCTGGTCTTCATCAACTTTACCGGAGTTGTGAGTTGTTATTGCAAGTATTTCTTTAGATATCCCTATCTGATGGCCATGCAGCCTTCTGAATTGCACATATTTTAACTGATATGATTTAAATAGAAAACCAAAACCTGCATACTGATTCGAAAAGCAGTGGGAAGACTTCAAACAGTAGGGTGTCCACGTTTTTAGTCACAGGTGGCATGGTGGGAGGTGTCAGTATACACTTGACGATTTGGACCACTCAATTATGTATAGGACAATGCTGAGTTCCCCGAAAATCTGATTTGTTTGCAGGTTGCATTGCTTATAGAGCCTAACACTCAATTAGGAATCCTTATAGATCAGGTTTGGTGTTATAAAAAGCCACCCTCTGCTGCCCATGTGGCCACACCACTCCATGTTCTGTCAATGCAATTAATTATAATTTTTTTGCATTTTTTAGCATAGTAACTTTTAATGACTAATCAATGTCTAGTGTAAGTCCTGGTGACTATGGACTGGGGGTGCTTTGGGAAATGCCTTTAACATTAATTATACCGCATTGATGTTCAATGAGCAATTTCGAATTCATCACTCTAATATGTTACTGTTTCTAGAGGAACAACTTACACAGGGACGTTTAATGCAAACAGTTCACATAAATGTATTAAAAGGGTCAGTGCACAAAGGTCAGAGGTCACTTGAGGTCAAGCTGCAACTTTAAGTTTTCAGACATCGAAAGGGCTTTGTGCCTTTTCTATGTCTTAAATAATGAAAACCTTCACCTTCCTTGTTCAGCGCTTTCACAAAATTCTTCATGAGTCCCAGCTTTGTGTGAAGAGGAGGCAAAAAATCTTTGCCGGGTCGACAAACGATTCATGTGCCACATTTTTCTGTCCTGGAACTAACTTTTTACGCAGTGGCCAGTTGTGTTGAGAATAGTGCGACTCTTTGGCATGGCTGTCCCATTCACAGATGAAACAACAGCACTTTGTATAACCGAGCTGCAGTCCTAGTAACAGAGCAACGACTTTGAGATCTCCACAGATATTCCAGTTGTACAGTGTTGATAAGTCACTTACGGGAGCGAAAATGTTTGGATACAAATATAAGAAAAAATCATGACAAAACTGAAGATTTCTCTGAAATGGTACATGATGGGTAAATTTTGATACCCAACAGTGTTCAAGAAGCAAAAACGTTGTTGTGCAGTACACAAAAAAATGTAAGTGATGTACAGTAAGCTGATCATTATTGTGGAATCTTGAGTCACCCTGAAGGTGTTTATTTCACTAAAATAACCAGCTTGCTGTACATTATCCTGCTTATTACATGGCTACCTACTAAAGAAGTCAATAATTTGGCACAAAATATTGATTTAAAAATGATTTTGTTTCCTCTAAAGAAAATAGTCCCTTAGACTCTACAGTTGGAAACTCTGTAGCCTTCTTAAAATGAGCCTACTTGGCATTATAATTGTTATAAAATGTTGAAACGAACGTTAAAATTAATAATAGAGAAATCTACCATGGTGTTTTCTGGTGGAGTAATGTTTTTGTTTGCCCTAGGGTGTCGCGAATTTGCTGACGTTGTTAATTTGATTACTAAAGCAACAACATTTACCGGACTTCTTTCTGCGCATTGATATGACTGGACGTGATCCTTCAGCGCTTATGAGCAGAACGGTGGCCATAGCAACGGTCTGTCACACAGAAATATCAAACCGTGGAATGCCTTAATTGACCAATCAGAAACGAGTATTCAAATACGCCGTTAATAATTCCTTATGCCCCGCCGTGCTTTATACCTTACTTCACAATGTTGTGAGAATGAAATAACTCATGAACAAGCACTGATACATTAGCAAATAAAAAAAAAAGTGTGTGCTCGTTCTCCTTTTGTAGTACCATCGAAGTTTGTAAGCGGCTTAAAGGGAAAAATTTATCGTTTGGCACCAACTAGCGGCTAAAAGCGGCACTGCAGTCATGGAGCGAGGAGGAGAAAAAGAGTTGTAGTAAGCTGCCGATGACTGAATGAATGAATGAGTGTGAAAGAGGGGGGGAGATTAAATACACTTGGATGACGCGATGTAAGCAGTACGTCGATAGTGATAGTAAAAAAAAAGACGTTCATATTTAACTCAACAAGAAAATAATCGCGCAGAAACCGAGCAGAGGCGAAATAGTACACAATGTTGGAGTGAAGTGAGTGTGAATGAGGTGCAGACGGAGCTGCTCGCTATGGAAACACTAGGCGACTTGCAGTCAAAGTCAGCGCAACAGGTTAGTAGTGTCGGCTTGGGTTTACAACACACACACACTGCTCAGTCTCGAAAAGTGTGTAGTGTAGGCTACTCTTAGGTACACGAAAGTTTTTACAAAAAGTGAGAGAATTTCTCATTTGGATAACGTTATAAAAACAAAACCAGATACAAGTCCGTGTATTATTATTCCTGCTGCAGCTTTGAGCAGAGTTGCAGTTAGCAGTTAGCATCTACAGGGCAGTTTACCTCAGGAGCTTTAAAATAACTCTAAACTGGCGCAGAACTCATTCTGGGCTGATAGCTTGGGAGGATTTATTCGGTCTTGATTCCCACTTTGCTGACCTTTTCCCCAGCAGTTGCTTCTCTAAACAACTCGGAGTAAATGCGACACCCCGCCAGAGGATGGTTCCCAGTAAGTGGACTATGAACACGGCTCTTCATCACAAATCCCCTCCGAGAAGCTGGCTTGGGATCCGGCTGCGCCTCAGTAAGCCTTTCTGTACCATTCTCTAAATCACTAATGTGTCATTTCCTCCTGTCTGTTCATTTTTCTGGAAGTTTCCATCTGTCACTCATGCTAAAATTCTCAAGCATCCAAAGATATACACTGTTGTGGAGGGGAAAAGGTTGTGTCTGCGGCTGAAGACTCTCCAGTTGTTCCTCAGACAGACGTTTTAAAGATTCCTACAGCTGAACTGTTCCCTCTGAGAAGATCTTTACAAAGCTCCAACCGTTAAGGAACCCTGTTTCTCATGTACATGTACATTTCATATAATATTCTCTCATTGTTTTGGTGCTTTTATGTTCAAATGAATTCCACAGTCATGCCGGGATCAGACCAAATGATATTTTTGTCTTTCATGAAGGTCAGATTAGTGCCATAAGGTCTTGCCGTGTTTTGGTCAGAAGACTGGCATCACTACAAGTTTGACGCCAACCAATCATCGTCCACGTCCTAGCGTACCGTCGGGAGGAAGATCAAGAAATTGGCTGCTGGAGGGACGTCAAGGAACATGTCATAGGAGTTGTCGTGGGGCGTCTCGGACACCACATCACTGTCCTTCGATTATATCAACAGTATGCCGTTCCTGACGTTCATATTTGGGTCCAAAGCAGGAAATTTGTCATCCATGTCAAAATTGGGCTGAATTTGTGTGGTCTGATCCTGGCATCAATTTCAAATTTAGAATTTTTTTTAAACTTCTTTGGTTTGTCCTTCATGGGACTTTTAGATATTTCATGTACTGCCTAATGAAAAGTGAATGAATGAATTTCATCTAGAACTTCATACTATAGGTTCTTTTGGTTTGTCCTTTTCGCAGCCATACGGCGAAGTCTCCGAAACTAGCATCCAAATAAAACCCTTTGAGAAAAACAGAACTGTCGACCATCCGAGGAACCCTTGGGGAACTCATTTTTCTTCCTAAGAGTATAAAACATAATGATTCCCTTAATTGCGGTTCTGGGATGTATTAATATTTGTTCGACCAGCGGAAGTGAATTTGCCATGTCGTATTCCAGACTGAATCATAACGCTCACTGGTTTTTGTTTTTTTCCCCTAACCATGGAAGATTAATTATCTTTCATAATTAACACCCATACCTGATTTTCTGACAAGTACATCTTACTTCTGCTAGCTGGCCTTCGTCTATAGTTTCTTTTCTCTTTTATAGGTGAAACTATGAAAAAGTAGCAAATACCTTTACTTTGCCTAGGTTCGGTGAAGTAACCAGGTAAGCACAATAATAACTAGACAATAATAACTCACAGTGGCACCTGTGATCAGATTAGTCTGGCTATGTGAGTACTGGAGCAGGTTATATTTAGCAACACAGTAATTAAAGCAGGAGCATGGGCTAGTTAGTCATGGAGCACTAAAGCTTGGCTTTAACACCCTACAGGTCAATTAATCCTCCCTGAAGTACGAAGCTTTCTTGTTTAGCTAGTTGTGTGTGTGTGTGTGTGTGTGTGTGTGTGTGTGTGTGTGTGTGTGTGTGTGTGTGTGTGTGTGTATGGGGGTATAGTTCTGGCTTACGTACTCCATTTGTTTCACTTTTAAGCTGTTTTTTCCTCACTGAGTTAAATTTTGGGGGGGGGACTTTGATGTACTTATGCTTTGTGTTATCCAAGTTTCTGCTCTTGATCTATTGTGCCAAATCTGAACCGTTAGTTCCTTGCCCTCACCCAAATGATGTTTAAATCCGTCTGGATAGGAAGTAATCTTGTTATCCACAATGTCACTGGGTATTAATTAGCCATCATGATGAGTTATCACTTCAGCATGCTTAGTAGAGTAGCAACTCCATTCTCCTGCCAAGCGTCACATGACCCTTTAGCCATTATGTGTGTGTGTGTGCGTGTGTGTTGGTATAAGCTTATTTTTGTTAGAAGCGTCATCCAGACAGTCTGATAGAAAGCAGGTGGTATTCTTATAATGCAGTAATACTTCTATGAGGAGCTCACTTAGTAGAAAAGGTGGTATTGTAGAGTTGGAATATTTTCCAGTATGGCAAAGCTGTCCTGGGGCGCTTACTCTTTCATGTTACGGCCAGCATTTATTAACATTTATGTTAAATCTTGAGAACTGTGCTTGGTAAATGGGTTTACCGTGTGTGTGTGTGTGTGTGTGCACGCACACGCACGCACCTCTAAAAGCCCAAACCACATATGGACACAAACTCAACATAAGCCAAAAAAAAAAACAAGGATGAAGTCATGACTATTAATACACATATACAGTTTAGGCTTTCTTATCATTCTCTTCCATCATTTGTTCCATGTGCTATAGAGTTCTTTCATCCCCAGCTTTTTGGTCTTGGTTAAAGATTAGCCTTCTGTAGCGAAGGAGGTTAGCAGTAGTTTTGAATGCAGTGATCTCTTTTTTTTTTTTTTAACAGATAATGCACTGCCTAAGGGGGGTGTTTGAGTTTCTTGAGTCTATAATATATATATATATATATATATATATATGGAGCCACTGTCATGCTTCCTTGCAGGGCTAGACTGAAAATAACAGTTAGCCGAACCTTTGGCAGGTTCAACACCGAAGCTATAGTCATGTGCGATGTTCCAATGACTTCATTCATGAACATGTTAAATGTTTTACCCTGCCATTAGAAAAGAGTTTGGAGTGGTCCTCTCGTTACCAATGTGGAACCTGCTCACTTGCTTTGTTGGATCACACTGCAGGTAAGGTGTCCAGTGGCCAGGACCTGCTCATTAAGGGCCCGTTTCCACCAAATGTGCTTTTGCTACACAAATCATATGAAGTTGAAATTGTTGAAACGTCCTCGGTGCAAAAACGTACAGCTCTTCCCCCGTTGCTCTCAGGGTGCTTTCAGTTAAAAATTGCTCATCTTTTGGAACAAGGCCGAGCTCGATGTCGATGTCACTTCTCTCTCACCGACCAATCAATATCAAGAAGTGGGCTTGACTAACGACATCAGCAGTGTCAACAAGTTTTCAAAGGTGCATCAATTCCCATGTGAGGAGCTGGTGCCAGTGCCAGGACGAGATTTCTTCCCATCGTTTGAGTTAATTAACCTTTCTAAAGAAAATAGAGACTTGATGTATACAACGCAGGAATGTGGACGTGCTCGATGTTTTTTCTAACCTAACAACAGTAAGCAATTGTGAGCAGCACTCTGGAAATGAGGCCATGGGCACTGCCAGCGTAAAAAAAAAAACAACAACATCTGGTGGACGCAGTCCTCAGGCTGCTTGCTCCAGAATCTTTAGTTGTATCTTGTTTCTCTGGGGAAATGGCCCACACCCTCTCGAATTGCCATGTTGAGGTGATGATGAAAGGTGTTTTTACTCCAAGGTTGTGCCTCGACACCTTCTCTCTTCAAACTGCTGCTCTAGCCTTTCCTTTGCCCAGGCTAGGGCCCACACCCAACTTTATGACTGTTTTGGTGCATGGCAGGCCTCCATTAATAAGCATGTCTTTGCAGGATGAGCTGTCTAATATCATCTGTTATGGAGAAGGAGGACGTGTCCGTTCTCGGCGCTCCTGGTAATTTCAACTGTTAACAATTAAAGGATTTTATAACTAAAGTGAAGAAACTCATAGTTGGTATGAACGTCCTACAGTTTGCATGAACATTATTTGGCTACAGTGCTTTTTTTGGCGGATTAGCTGTCCTTGAGCAGGTGAATAATTGTTTATATGTTCATGCTGTCCTGATTAAATTTAATTTAAGGCTGAATTGGCTTAAGGGGAATGTGATGGATTGCATCCTTGGCAATGACCTGAAATTAATTATGTGCTGCGCCTGTTGAAAATGAACAGCAGTAAAACAGAGACGCAAGTTGTCATTTGCTGTCTGTGGTTCGGAGACTGCATCTCCCAAAACTTATATGTGTGGTCTCAGTGCATGTAAATTTGAGGATAGTATAGTTTTGTCATCCAAGGAATGTGCTTAAATTGTAAGTTAAATAATCAGCTGGTAATTAATTAAAAAAATTATAGTAAGTAGAGCGGTGTATGTAAAATGTAGAAATGGAAAAAATCAGGGCATATGTAGGTTTGAAAGTCAGGTGTCCACATACGTTTGGCCATACAGAGTATATCACAGCAGACACAATTTTATTTATTTTGGTAGCATATTTTCTGTGTTTGCCTAATTTTGCTCTCTAATTGTCATTTTCGTAATTGGATGAGGAAATTAATTTCTTTTTCATTTAGGCTCTTTAATTCATTTCATCCTTGTTCATTTATATTCATTTTCAATAGTTATACACACACATACATGTGTTTACGTTTGTTAACTTATTGATGTACCATTTTACTAAACCGTTATCAGTTGAAGAAACAAAGGTTGCCACTGTAATAGATATGACAGTGGATAGGGAATCAACCAAGGCATTGTTTGTTGCTCGATCATCAATACAGTCATAGTTACATAATACTTGGATGATGTACCAATAAGTTCTTGTAGTAAGATTTACAAAATAAATGGGACTGTTGTACACCAATCACTACCATTTCCATGTTGTCTGCACCATGCTGGACTACGTGCGTGCTGAGACTGGTGGCTGACCTACAGGTGTTTTGCTCAAAACTGTGTGTAGTCTGCTTTTATATTCCATCCTACACTGGTGAATGTGTTCTCTTTCCTGATGTTGCTTGAGCCTTGAAATGTCACCGTGCTCCTAGCATCTGCTAGTCACGAGTTTGGTACTGCCTTATAGGGCTGCTTGTGTGCTCTTACCAAAGAGCAGGCAATCCAGAGCACATCCACCCTCCACCCTCTGTGGACGCAGATAGAGTGGCAAAACACCGAAGCAGATCTCACAGTGACCTGGGATGAAGCGGGACTCACTAAGAATGCAGCTGGACCCCAAATGCTCCAGACTATCTGGACACTTCTAACCTGAGCGAGAGAATCAGAGCAGATGTTTCTCACATGTTGGGGATTGCTGTCTGGTATCACAGGTGTACTGGGGTAACTGCCCCTATGGTGAATGGTACCGCAATCAGCCGGAAGTGAGGGCAGTCCATTTGGCACTGATGTCCTTCTTACTGGTTCTCCAACAATACCTTGTTCTGTGACTCATCTGCATGGGGTATGAAATGGATTATGCTCTGTCGAGACTAAGCATACATCTAGGGCAGTTGTGTCTACACCCTGGCGGAAATCTGAATTGAGATTTGGCCAGGTGCACAAGCCAGTGTCAAGTTAAGACATGACTGGTTCTAGTTCTTTCTTGTAGAGCCACATAACCCTCCGATACAGGGTGCTGTGGCCCCTGACTGGCTTAACCACCTGTTGTAACTCCTTCCTCCTGTACCACTGATAAATTCTACTCTGCTGATTATCCAGCAACTATATCACACAAGGTTTTGCCAGACATCAACAAGTAATCCTGAGTTCTACTGCTGCTCTCACTAGTTGTCCGAACACCTTGGCAGCTTTGCCCCTGAGCGGGTCACTTGTCAATGGTGGATGGTAAGATTGACAGTTTGGGATTGATAGGCTAACTGAGATCTATTATTTGAAGTTCCCTTATTGCAGAATCCTGGTTTTCTTCCCAAGATCACCTAACTTTGTGAATAAATCTATTGACCCTGCACCCTTTAATACAGATAAGCCTGCAAAACATTTCTTGCTGTGCCTGGTGAAGGCTTTGCTGTGTTAGGGGGCAGAGGTTAGCTCCCTGGGGTGGACATCATTACCTTTGTCCGTAGATGACCGACCCTTCTGTGACATGCCAGACACATGGTTTTACAAGGTTCACATTGCCTTCCCCAGTGGTTTGTGTGTGGTAGTATCACTGAGCAACTCTTAGGGCAGCTGTAATATAATGTCCCTTCTCTACTGCATGGTACCGCCTTGACTTGATTCTACTCGCTTTGGGTATCCATAGGTAACCACCTCAGTCTAGCTGGTTGTCATAGTGACACCACATGAAAATGCGATCATCATCAACGCAACACACACAGGAACATACTACTACTACTACTACTACTACTACTACTACTACTACTCTCAATGCACTGAACCAACAAATAATATTAAATCCTTGTTGGCACATCATAGTGTTGCCATGGTGAAGCTGGAAGAGGGCTTCCAGTTCGTGGATGCGGACTCGTTTCCCTGATTGGAACATATTACTTGGAGAAAGTTTTGCTGCAGCAAACCCATTTAATGTTGGCCTGTACTGCTGAATTGCCTAACCCTATGCTGGTAAAACATTTATAGTAATGTAATTGGTAATGTCATGGGTAGACAGGTTTTGTAATAAATCAAACATTATGGCGTGACTTTACTTGGACCGAAGCAGGATTCCGTCTGCCTTACTGAAAGTTATGGTCTCGACTGGTTTCATATGAAGGCAGGACCCTTCGTTCTGTAGCCTGCCTCAGATGATCACTCATCGGTTTTACTAATAGAGGGTTATCACCATTACACTATATGTAGCACTTACAGTGCAGCTTTTTTATCATTTGTAAACTGACAGTGCTTTTTATCCTGTTACCATTGTTCGGCGTGCTATCAGATTGGATGCTGATTTTTTTTCCAGGACATCGTTTCGAGTGCACACACAAACAAGTGCAAGCAGTGAAACCCACACATATAATCAGGGGCGTGTCTAGGGTGTACTGAGGACAGGGGCTTAGCTCACATGTTGTCTACAGGCCTACCCCCCATTCTCTATTCTAGCTTAGCATCATCAAAGGTCAGTCTGTTCAAGCTCATCTGATGAAATATGCTTAAATTAAACATGCTTAAATAAAATTAATACATGATCTTTTTTAGCCTAAATCTGTTAGGAACTTGTGAGGCTCTGGTGGCATAACCTGGTTAGGTTAATGTTCTGTAAAATAGCTAGACGTTCCAACAGCTACTGACTGAGTAAGGTTACACGCTGTCCATGTCTTTTCAGCATCGCATTTTAGTAGTGAGAACAAGGTTCATTGACGAACATTTTTGTCAACATTTTGTTTCGATTCATTTGAAACACAACTGACCAACATGAGAAAATAGCTGGTTTTCTTTTTTCCATCATTTCAACCTTACGTTGAAACATAAAATGAGCTCACCGCTCTCCCCGTAGCCTACTACAATCTGATTAATGCTGAACTGCGCCCTCAGCTCCTGCTCCATCTCTCCGACGGGCAGCAAAAAATGTCTGCCAACATCTAGCTAGCCTAAAGAATCCAGAATTTAAGTGAATACACAAAAGAACGAATGTTGTGGGAACCATATAGTATGCTTTTCAATGATAGAAATCATTGGATTTTACTGAGCAGAAAAGTTAACTCTAACATTATCTATCAGTAGGGTAATTTGCCTGGTAGCAAATTTATATGTATTGACTACACCGTAATTAGTATAACATGGTACTTATGTTAACCAGCGTAATAGTGTCAACAAAAGTTTTAGCACTCGTGTCCTAATACGTATATGATTAATCTGGAGAGATCAGGGGAGTGTCGTCGGGGTGAGTGTGCTATGTGTGTTGAAAGTTGAGACAAGGTAATGGTAATGAGCCCATTGGACAGTTGAACCCTAGCCCTGCAGGCGTAAGGAGAATGGTGAGGGGACGGGCCAGGGGATTACTGATGATCGAATTCGAACGCACTCAAATGGTCAAACCTGTTGTTGAAGCCTCTCCATTCAAAATGGAATGTAACCTTTGGGCAACAAGACAATTTTGGGGCTATAGAAAAAATATCCAGGGCTTTAGCCCAATAACCCGTTCCTAGGCACGCCCCTGCGTTTAATAAATAAATATAACGTTATTTAAAAATGGAGGGTTTGTTCAGGACGTGAAATATTGCTGAACTATGCTTATTATGCACAGCAACTGACCATATTTAAGTTACATTACAAAATGTAATGGTTTAGATGAATGCTGAGAGAAATCCAGCAGTAAACGTTTCTGGAAATTTCTGAGTGAATCTTCATTTCAAAAATGTTCTGGGCAAATCCTGAACTTTAACGTTCATCAGAAGTTAATGGAAAGACTGAGTTCTGGAGCTCCATGACGAGCCTGCACTTTCAAAGCCGGTTCAGATTACTACCACATGTCTGTGGAGCAGCGCTCCGAACGGCCATCCGGCTGCCTTTCTACCCTTTAATCTCTTATCCCAAAATTGGACATCTGAGTTGCCGTATGACATTGTCCCTGCCTTCCCAGACTAGCAGAGTGTGTGCTCACTGTGATTCTTTCCCTCATTCCAGCTGGCACATAACAATGAATCAACCTCACTGGAGAGGGTTCTACGCAGAGGTGACATGTTTTGAGACTTGGCGCTTCGGTCTCATTGCAGCATTAAGAAAAGCAGAAATGAACCTTTCTGTTATGTCCAAAACCCAAACAAAGCTGTCTCAGGGAGAAGTGGATATGATGTCATTATGATCGTGGCAGCACTTTTTTTTTCCTTTTCATGAGTATTTTCTTTGCAGGGCAGCCAGTTCATTTTATCGTCTCGGTTTGCTGGTCCTCAGCCTGCATTGTCCGTCCACATAAATAGCTGACAACATTAGCGTGGTCACACTGCATTCATAAGTCATAAATCCATCACCAAGCAGAGGGTGCCAGAGTGCGATGAATGCACAAAAATGTGAGGCCTTTAAAGTTTGTGCAAATGATGAGGAAAGTTCACTGTCTGCGTAGGAAGTGGCGTACAAGAGATCTTTGTGTCACCTATATTGAAAGCTGTTGGCTTAGACTGTCCCAGCATGCATTTCATCCTGTTGTGAATGCAACATTTGTCTGGAAGTGTAGGTCGAATGCCTTCTGTTAGTCGGCCCCCTCTGCTGTTGGACACCAAGCAGTTCTCACTTTGGCCAATACTAACTTTGAGCTTCAGCCACTGGGCCATACTTTCAAGATGAGGAGTTGCCCCATGTATGTGATTGGGAAGGATATTTCTTTGGAAGGGATCAATGCTTTGTTTTGGCACTAAAATTCCTATCTTTTGTTTGTAATTAAAAACAGATGGTGGAACGGTTTATACTTTCATCATCGACACATGTTGTCAGATGTGTACCCAGGTTCCAGTCAAAGGGATACAGTACTCTTTTGGGAAAAGAAATGCAGCGTATTGTTTGGGTAGTCATATTGGCATGCCATGGATCTTCCATTAACCTGGGAAAGAAACTGTGCGGGTTTCTGATTTCTAACGAATTCTTTACTATTGATTGTTCTTGGACATCTTGGCTGTAGAGTTCACTTGGACAAATGATGAGCTCATTTGCAGGGACTTGGCGCAAACCTGTCCACACGATCAGTTCTCGGACAATTGTAATGGTTGAAGAAATTAGAAATTAAGCTACAAGAGTGATCCTTTTTGAGCCTTACTGTGTGTCATGTTCCTTAACTGGAAGAAGCGGGGGGCCTACGAACTGGAGACACTTCCGTCCTCAATATTGGGGGCAGAACGCTACTCCTGGTCCTCCTCCCTGGATGTCATCCATGATCTATATGGTAAGGCTAAATTCCATTCTTAAAAACCTCTTTAATATGGTGAGCACAGGCTGTGTACTGGGAGTCATTAGTCTGGATTTATGAGCATGTTATAGCAATATGGAAACATTTCATTCTCATTTTAATCGTGCTTTTCTTTGTAAGTCTTTGGTTGTTTGATGATTAAGTGCTATTTGCAGAAAATGTAGGCTATGAACATGATCTAATACTACTTTTCTTTGGTGTTTTGAATTTCCATGTTATAGCACTAACATGGAAATTCAAACGCCAAAGAAAACAATTTGTGCAGCTTAATATCTCAAGGACTACTATGGCAACTCCAGATTACTTCTATTAAAAATGTGTTTCAAATACATAAGCGTTCCATTTGGAAACATCTGCAATCTAATACTGCACAACAGGACGAGCTGTCCCACTGTATCCACAATCTGAAATCATACCAGTTATTAACTCTGATACAGTGTAAACGAATCTTCTGTATATTACAGCATGACATTATGGTGCTCATGAAGATAAAAAAAAAAAACAATGCTAACGTAACAAAACTGCTTGTTTAGTCGTAATTTTTAGTTTGTCTTTTCAATTCCTGATAAAGAGCTTTACCTCTCTAGCCATTCGGATGCAGAGCTCAGTTATGAAGCAGCCGAACGAGCATTCTGAAAAAGGTGTTACCCAAATCATTGGCAACAAAAACGTAGTTTTAAAGGTCCACTATGTACGATTTTAAGCGTATCTATAAGCAGAAATGGAGTCCATAATATACTTGGTGTATAATTACCCATAACTACCAATCGTTGTGTTTATGTAAGATTAGAATGAGCCCTTTATATCTACATAGTCATGTACGGTAGCCCAGAACAGACAAACCTCGAGACGGCACCTTCTGCATTTCGCATTATTCTTGCAAGTGGCTTGAATCCAGAACGAAGCACCGGAAGGAAGAAAGGAAACTAAGGAAGAAGAACTAAAAGGAATCAGTGTTTGCTGGTGCTGGCTAACAAGTTTGAGAAGCCACATTTTGCAAATTGTAGGATCACACACAGGAACAGCAAGGGAGCGTGAATGTAGGTTTGTATGGTAACCTCTTAATCAACAAAGCAATTGGCTCGGCGTTCTTGATGGACAGGGCAGGTGCGATATCACTCATGTATGCGAAACACGAGATCAATTAGATAAATGACAGCTACAAATCAGAATTGAATGTGGGTTTTTTTTTGTGACACTGGTAAAGCGACGAAAACTACTTTCTTCAAAGGCCCTTTAGTGTTCATTTTCAAGCACTCTTCCAGTCTTACGGCTTTTGTATTTGTTTGCATCTGTACCACTAGATTCCGTGTAATTGGAGTTAGGTTGACTCAAAATCTTAAGTGGATGTAAAGGTGTTCATGGTAAATGATCGTGCACAGGCAAGGAACACAGACTTTGACCTGGAGATATGATGAAGCATGCCTGATCCCGAAATCCTGTAGTCTCACAAAAATAACTGTGAGAGTTGTCTTTTAATTTGTGGCATTGTCATTATTTGGTACAGAAGCATGGAATAAGAGAATTTTAGTAGGGAGTAGTGAGCAGCGAGTATTGTATGTTCTGCCAAGAAAACTGGAGGTATAGTGCAAAAAAGTAGCTATTTTTTATACCATGTGATGCCAGGAGTCATGCTGTGTTTGTTTTTATTGTTGCTGCCCATAACATTTTACGTATGCCAAACAATGTCTTATAGAGGGTTACATTTTGCCCTGCCATGATGATGAACTGGATTCAGGGATGTGCTGCGCAGGAGCAGAGGAATTAGATTTTTTTCTCAGACTCTCATTGGCTGTTTCTTTTATCAGTGTATTTGCAGTTAGTCGCAGAGGGTTGCACAGGATTCGTCTGCAAGAAAATTATACCAAATGCTTGAAATATTGGCAATTGAGAAAATTGCGTGGATGAACTGTTCACACTACATGCAGAAGTTTTAGTCGGTGACTCTGAAGTCATGGTTATTGCGTAGCATGCTCTAGGCTTAAGGATAATACTCATGAAATTGCATGTTCAAAGAAAAGGTTGCTTGATTTTATTTATTTATTTTTTTTTCGCACAAATCACAACAATGAGTATAAAATTTGTTTTATTTAAAAAAAAAAAAAAATGTTGAACGCATACGGTAAACTGCTTTTCAAAGCTAAAAATGAACAATGAAAACTTTATTTAAAGTTTTAATATTGAATTAAATTTGAGCTATCGTTTTTGAAATATGTAGTTATTTACACCAATTGCAATTCGTTACAGTCCGCTTTTTACAGTCTAAATATGGAAAAATCCATATTTTATTTTTGAAAATATTTGATTCAATTTTTGCTGCGTTTAATGATCATGCGTTTGCAGTGATGAGAACAGGGGGTTAAAACGGTTTTAAAAAATGTTTAAAAAAAAAAAAAAGTCTAAATGTTTAAGTGGATTCGTTTTACGGGTGCATAAAAGATGCTTGCATATTTGACGAAAATGTCGTATTGTAAAATTTTTTGTACAACTTGGATATCAAAGTCGTCTTTGCTGTAGTTAACCTATGGCTTCATGAGAATCACCCTTAAGAAATTGGTGGCAGCGAGGGGTAATTATTGCTGCTTGGTCCATGTGTTCATTATTAAATTGAGATGGTTGAAAGATGCTTTAAATTGAGTGCTTAAAATCCTCCCTTTGAGCCACTTCAGCAGAGGAGAATAGCCGTATAGCAGAAGACGGTTATTTCGAGGCTCATTGTTTGCTTCCAGCATGTCCTTGCTCGGCCAGGCCTTGGCTTTGGTGCCCAGCGTAAATGGCGTATAATTTGTGCTGGAGAGTTCTCCAGCTGGAGAGTGCTGTTCTCCTCACGGTCAGCTCACAACTGTAAAGAAGAAGATTGCCACAGTTGAGAGTATATTTTTCAGTTGTCTTAAGGTCCTTTAAATTCACGTTTTTAAACCTTCTCATTACCTAGAGGGTTGCACGGCTTCTTAAAGGCATATCCCGGTAATTCCGATACCGTTCTTTACTTTGTGGCTTACAACATTGGTTTCTCGTCACCGTGTCACATGCCGTGGTTGGATCCTTGATGAAGACCTTTAACCCTCAGCTGCTTAATTGGATCATATCCCGATTCTAAGTCGTTTTGGATAAAAGTGTCCGCATCAAATGAGCAAATGTAAATATTCTCCGAGTTCTGTATTCTAATCCAGCACTCGGTAGTTACAGATAGGACCACATGGCGCTAGAGTTTATCCAGAGTTCCGTGTGGAAACTTTTTAAGCAGTGACAGTGTCTGGCTGGCTCATGTGCTCTCATTATGCCTTACCAGCGGTCTGTGCTTGGGACCTGGAGATGAGAGGGTTTCTGCTGTCTTTGTTTATAGATATTTTTTTTTTGTTTCCCGCTTCCGTGGGTGCATCTGTGTTTAGAAGAAGCATAATGGTGTGAATCATTCTGCAGGCTGCGCTAACATCAAGCACAGCTTCACTTAAGCCTCAGTGCCACTGCAGGCGGCTACAGCTGGGATCTTTTTGAATTGAACAAAGAGACAGTATCCAAGAGCACGGGGTTTTTTTTTTGCTGACAGTGCAGAGGGAGAGTCTCATTTGGATTTTCCTTTCTTTGCCTAGAAATGACTGCGTTTGAACTTTTAGCACCTTCACCAGCTGTTTCTGAGCTTTAAAAAAAAAATTATTTTTTAAAATTATTATTAATAATCCATCCAGGTGATGTGCCTCTAAATAAATCGGCTTCTTGCTGTTTGTCTGGTAACTGACATGGAACTATTTCTAAAGTATCTGGACCATCCTGATTCCTGAAGTGATTGTGAAAAATTGTTCCAAGGTCACTCTTCCCTTCCGTCATGTGCTATTGTTCATGCTACGCATTTGTCTAGCTGGTGATGCATCAGTGAAACGAATTAGTGTCTCGGCTTTTGTCCTGGTATCTGAAGGAAAGCCTTTGTTTTCCGTGCTGTCTGTTTCGTAGGAGAAGCCTTCCCACATAACCTGCCGTCAGTCTTTACTGTGTACGGCTTCCAGCTAACAGGCAGCCGGAACAGGAGACAGGATTCGGGGTCAGGAATGAATCAAACGGTTCTGTCTGTGTGGATCTTTTTCAGCAGTAGACTGGTAAAAGTGAAGGCAGCCTCAATCGCATACCACACGTAGAAAAAACAGAATCAAAGCTGGCTGGAAGACTAGCGCACTCCTACGGTTGAAATGTGTGGCTTTTTTTTTTCAAGGATATAAAATGCTAGCCTTGTTTGGGATGATTGCTTTGTACCCCAACCCAAGTACAGCCATCTCAATAGTCAGAAAATACTGTACAGCAAAAACATTACACACAACGATTTAAATGTGGCTTTTATTGTCATTTCAACATATACATGTGGTACAGTGAAACGAGACAACGTTTCTCAAGGATCAAGGTGCTACATATAAGACAACAGAAGTACAAAAGGTGCACGTGTGCGACCGAAGACGACATAAGACAACAAAGTGCATGTGTGCAAACATAGCAAAAACAACATAAAGTGCAAGGTGTGCAAACAGTGCAGACAAAAAGACAAAAACACTGCCAGTGCAGACATCACGAGACAAGACAGTACAGCGCTAATAAACAGTAGTGTGCAAAATGGCAGAGGTGGATGTGCAAAAAAAAAAAAAAAAAAGTAAAATAAAGAAATAACAGCATTATCTCCCAAGACGTGTGGCAAAATTTAATACTGTTTATAATGGATGCAAGGAGGATGATGTTCTTGCATTTAAAAAAAAAATTTTTTAATGGCCTTTAATCTACAGTTGTTCCCCCTTTTGGTGCTATAAAAGCCTCCACTCTTCTGAGAAGGCATTCCACTAGATTTGGACCATGGCTCTTGTGATCATTCGGCCACAAAAGCACAAGGCCTGGTGCGAAGTTGGTGTTCCAGTTCATCCCAAAGGTGTTGAGTGGGGTTGAGGTCAGAGCTCTGTGCAGGCCACTCCAGTTCTTCTGCGCCGACCTTGGTAAACCATGACTTCATGGCATTGTCTCACTGGAACGGAGTTGGAGTAGGCCTCATAGTTCCAGTGAAAGGACATCTTAATGCTACAACAAACAACGACATTGTAGGCAATGGTGTGTTTTCAACTTTGCGGCCATGCTTTGGGGAATACCATCATATGGGCGTTCCTCGTGCTTTTGGCCATATTGTGTAGTTGTTGATCTGTCCAAGTAAGGTCATGGAAATACGGAAAATTCACTTTACTGTACACCCAGCTACATGTTGACGGACTTAACTAATAAATCAGGTGTGATAGAATGTCCTAAACTCTGTAGACTTAAAGATGTGCTACGTTAGGGGATATGCTAGAATTTAGTAATCATATACTTGTTGGTATTTATAATAGTTTTTATTAATGGATTAAACTAACTCACCAAATGTTCTATTTCTTTAGAGATCACTTTTTAGCCTAGATAGTATCCAGACAACCAAAGCATGGGAATGAGGAAACACATTGGAGCTTTTATGTGGCCAGCGCCATAGGTGATGAATTGATGATCTGTCCATGGCAGATGAAATAATCAGGTTCAAAAGGGTGGCGCAGTTAGTTTTGTCAGCAAGGGGCACTTGAGGTTTTTATTGTCCCACTGCACAGTTCGGAAGATGATGGAGGGTAAGATCTGTTTGAGAATCGTTTAAGTTTTAAGTTAAGATAATCTTTTAAGATCGTCACGTTTCACAATCTTTAAGACATTGCCATGTTGCAGCTCTTGAACCTCATCAAGCGTTGTTAGAACAAGAACTGGAATTGTGTTGTGGTCAGAAACCTGAAACCTTTTGGCCACAACCAGCATGTTTTGCTGAAAAAGTGAATGGCAAACAAGGAAATGTTCACAATAAAATTATGTCCAATGGTTAGGGCTTGATGATTTGTGGCTGTCTTGTGGCTGGTGGTTCATCTAATGGCCCAGAACGTGCTTACAGATCAACGGCGAAATGGTTGCCGAACACAAAATCAATGTGGCTATGTCGGCTTCTGGATTTGAATCGTACTGAAAACCAGGATTTCACTGAACAATGAAGTAGGATTTCTCCAAAATATAGCTTTTTTTTTTTTTTTGTCTGTGGTAGAATCTTTGCTTACATGTTGCAGACATGGCCAAGTTTGTCTTTTTGACTTTCAAAAGTAACATTTAATTGTACTGCCTTTTCTGGTTGTTCATTTGTCCATCCAACATACTTGATATTTCAGAAAATGTTATGATGTTGGTGGAACCATCCCTGTTAACTGTCAGCTACTTTTTTTTTTTTTTGGTACTTTTTGCTAAATTTTATAGTGTTTTATATTACATTTCAAATAGGAAATATTGTGCTTGGATAGTCAGTACTTTAAGAACCGCATCCGCAGAGGGTTTGAAATCGCACTCCGTGGTGCACCTGTTGCACTATAGGCAACGAGCTAAAATTTCAGGGCCGCTCCTGGGGCAACTGAGGATTTGTGCTGCTGTGACGTGTCCCTTAAAAATCTGGAGTTTGGGCTCTGTTTCCCAATGGTGCTGGAGCCAACCTGGTGTCTTCCTGTTCTAGAAACAGAGAGCATCAGGTGTTTACAATCGCTCTCATTTGGCATTTATGGAGGGTTCATGGGGACTAGACCTGGGCTTGGCTTGTTAATTAATTGAAAAGTTTATTGTGGTGTGCCAACTGGGGTGAGTGCTAAATTATTCAGTTCAGGGCCAGGATTGAAACACTGATTAGAGCAAATATTATAACTGATTTGACCGATGTGGCCAGCAATTAAAACTCAGAAAATCTTTGAGATGCCTTTGGTTGGACCAGTCTCAGCTTTCACCCACACTGATTTGGCTTTGGTTTTGGTTTGGGTGTGACTACTTTATAAAAGGACAGAGCCCTGGTTTCGCTCTTCACTGTTCTACCTCATTGCCGTCACATGTGTGCATGTGGCCGCGGGAGCTCGTAGCACAGTTTTATTTGTTTGTTTTGGGCTTAATCAGCAGCGCTGAAGTCAGGAATTCCTGTCTGAGGGAGCGAGAGCAGGAGAGATGGAAATTGCTGACTTGGATTGTTGCTCCTATTCACACCTAGTCATTACCATGCACTGACTCATGCTAAAACTAACATTACTTCTCATATAAGAAGTCTCTTGCCCAGACCATTTTTTTTGACTCCGCTGTCTTACTGCACATAAGCCACCACTGACCTGCCACCTTCAGTTTGGACATTCATAAAGCCATCATATGTATTGCCAAATACAGTTTGAGATCCTCAACATTTCCTAGCTCATGTAAAATGCTTTTTGTCTGCTTAAACTGGCTACTGTTGCATCATGCTATCGAGCTGCTTCCTGTGTTTAATAGGATGTCTGAATTAGGTTTGCAAGCATAGTTCCAGCAAATCAGTCCTTCTACATTTAAAAGCAAAATGATTTGATTTGGAAAGGAGGTGTGATCGGTACTGGTCAAATTTATTCATTCATCTTCAATAACCCTGATCAGGGTTACAGTGGATCCAGAGCCTATCCTGGGAACACTGGGCATAAGGTGGGAAAACACTCTGAATTTCTTCTCGGGACACCATGCACATACTGACTTTGAATTTTGGGAGGCTGGAGGAAACCGGACAAACCTTGAGGAAACCAGCACAAATACAGGGCGAACACAGACAGGGAAACTTCAGGCAGACAGTAACCTTGTACATAATCAAGACATATATTTGTGTTAGCACTTTTTCTCAGACCGGGGGGGGGGGGGGGGGGGGGGGGGGGGGGGGGGGGGGGGGGGGGGGGGGGGGGGGGGGGGGGGGGGGGGGGGGG
>JAQQZR010000015.1:16177863-16203652 GCA_030068235.1 Notoglanidium macrostoma | reverse complement strand
TTGTTGTAGCACTTTTTTACAGACCAACCCCCCCCCCCCCCCCCCCCCAAAGAATGTCCACAACTCCTTTGTTCCTACATACAGTTTATTTTCTCTGAATTATGAAACGGCTTGAAGCTTTTGTTTAACAGCATGAGCAGCATGTATGTATTTCTAGTAGAGTTGGTGGATCATGTCTTATTAATGTCTTGTCTCATAAATATTCTTAATCCCACTGGTCAAGAAATAGACATAATTTATTATGACTAAAATTTGAACTCCGATTGAGCAAGGTACATCTGTTTGAAAATGATGTGTAGTAAATTGGGAAGGTTTTATACCTTGATTTGGAAACCGACATGAAACCACCAAACAACTAGTGTTCTGAATGAATGAATGAATGGGTCATGTGACCTGCTCAGAATTAACCAATCCCATTTAAAGTAATTATCATACACCTATCATCAGTGAAGCAAGTCTGCTTAACCCCAAATAAAGATCAGCTGTAGGATCTTCTCGTCTTTGTGGGTTTATCTGAGCACTGAAACCATGGTCCACAAAGAATGTACAGGATCTCACTGTCCAAAGGTATCACGATGGGTGCAGAAGAATTTTCAAAACATTACCTGTGCCCCGGATCATTGAAGGCCAAGTCATCAGCAAGTGGAGAAAACGGCACACCACAGTGACATGAAATGCAGGATGTCCCTCCCAAGCTGCCTAAAAGAACAAGACAAAATCTTATTTAAGCAAAATTAACGGAGCTGCAGGAATATCTGGCAAGTACTGGTCATTTATAGCCGCATATAACACCCATCTCTTGTATCCTTCCCTAAACATGTTTACAACCCCCGAAACCATGTGGCAAAATATGTTATGGTCTGATGAGACCAAGGTAGAACTTTTTGGGCAAGATTCTAACGGATATGTTTGGCACAAAAACAAGCCAGCTCATCACCCAAAGAACACCATACCAATGGTATGGTGGAAATATGCTTTGGGGCTGGTTCATTTCAGCTGGGAATCTAGTCAAGATGGAGAAAATCATAACTCCAATCAATTTTGGCATTAAAATATCCACACTTCAGAAAAAACTGATCAAAGTTTTCGATTGGCTCAGTTCCAGTATAGCTCTAAAGCTCATCCGAAACTTGTGGAATGACTCGAAGAGAGCTGAAGAGGACTAAGTGTTCCTGAATTACAAGCAAAGGAGCTTCCCCAACACTCGAGCGCATTTGTTGTTGTGTTCACAGTTCGGTATCGAAATGAACTTCACTGAGGATGTTAACACACCTCGGTTAGCTTCAAATGGACTGCACCCTGAAAAGTCTCCTTAAAGTTTCTGTCCCGGAGTTACTCCTCCCCTGGACGTACCTGATTCATTTACAAGCTCTTCTGCTTCATTTCTGACTCACAAGCGCTGCTGTGGAAAGGATACCCTTAAGATTTCACTCCCAAACACAGTCAAGTCTTCCCCAAGACGACTTCTTTCCTCAGTGGGCACTCTCACACGGATACTTGTACATATTTGTAACTGCTGCTGTTGTCCTAAAGACTATGATGCTCCTACTGAACATCCTTTCAAAACATTTAGTGTTGGTTTTATACCACTTTACAGAGTACAGTTGTGGAAGTCTAATCTTCCAGGAAGTGGCATCCAGAAGAGGATCGTTTCCCTTTCTTCTCTTAGGTCAGGGATCTGAATCTGTATCTGTATTTCTGTACAGTCTTTTATTAATAGCGCTGCACAAATAAACTAGAATTGAATTTAATTGAATTGGAATTGTCTTTTGCCAGAAGCTGGATGGCCGTACTGATTTAGACCGTTTCCTGTCGTTTATGTAATTCTTGTTTCCCGCTTTAATCTTCCTTTAATCCTTCCTCCTCTACCGCCGACCCTTTTTCACTCTGCAATCCTTACTTGGGCCTTTATTTAGTCTGTAATGACCCTTTTCTTTTTTGATCTGATAATCAAATGTCATTGCGCTCTCCTTGTTCCCCCCATTGCTTTTGATGGCGCGTTTTCCAGGATGTGCGCGTATTTGTGTGCTCTGATTTAACGCCGACTGAATTAACGACATCGCTGGCTGTATTGTTCCAGATGAGAAGTCTGCCCAAGAGGAGGAGTGTGTGGAGTGTCAGCATCCAGACTGCAGTGAGCGCCGACGGGCCTCCAAGGTAAGAGCTGGACAGGACACGCATTCTTTACACATCTCTGTGGAGGGTCCTGGCTGAATTATTACCGTAGACACACACACACACACACACACACACACACACACACACACACACACACACATACACCGAGACAGACAGTCTCTTATTCTCTGACTTTTGCCATCTATGTGTGTGTGGTGAGTCATGGCTTTATTACTAATAAACATAGACAGAATCTCTCACAAAGTTAGCCTCCCTGTGTGTGTGTCTGTTATCTCTCTCTCTTCCCCTTTCTCTCTTTCCTCGGTTCCCGTCAAGAACCACTTCATCAGATGAGAAAGTACAGAGGAAGGAAAGCAGGCTGAAGATTCTGGACAGAAATAAAGCCCTTACGTACACACTGGGGTTGTGAAATGTTGTGCTTTTGAATTGTAATGATTTATTTTACCTTCGAGCCGATAATGTAATACCGCCACAGCAGTAGCACTACATCATGTGTTTGTTTTGCCTAAACCATGAACCGTAAGTGTCGCGAGGAGGAAATATAAGGTATCAGCCTAAACATTTTAGCTTACTTTTTATTTCTATCCCCACACTTGGGTTCCTTTGTTTCACATCATGGAGTGTTTTATTCCTCACATGCCACAGCAGGAGCCAGCAATTACAATTGTAATTTATTAATGAACGGCACATCATGCTTCCTAACTGTTTATAGTGGTGGAATGTTCGCGAGACAAGTTAGTTCCTGTCCTCACTTACGTCCTCGCACCTCTAAACAATCGTTCGGTCAGCGGCATCTCTTTTGTTCTTCCGTCGCGAGAGAAAAGGAGAGAACAAAGGGAAGGAATCCATACAGATAAAATTTTCCTAACATAAAAATCAATGCACCTTTAGTAATGTATTTTCTTTACATAAAGACATTATAAAGAGGTTCACCAGGAGTAACAAAGTCATTTCGCCGGTTTTTTTTTTTTTGTGTGTGTTCTTGGCGAGCTATGTAATGACCCAGTATTCATTACTAGGCTTCATTATTAACCTGGAAGTCCATTTGTGGAGTCCAAATCAGAGCAAAATTTATACTTTTGGTTCATTTGGCATTTGGTTTCACACTGCACATATATATATATAAAAAAAAAAAAAACTCATTGTCTGAGGGGCATGTAGCGCTTAAATTCACTAAAATCCAATTATCTACTGATCAGCAATGGAAAGAGGTAAACAAATCTTGGCCAAGTGAGCAGAGAAATAATTTACCTGACCATGGAGTTGGTGCCATATAAATGATTAGCTAAATAGCTTATTTAAAACGTTTTGTGTATTGTGCCGAGTGTTTATCTCTTTTTGGTCCAAATATCCAAAACAGCATTTCATTCAGCACTATAGCGCTGCATAATCTGTCCATTGTGTTTCACTATAGCAGAAAAAAAAACAACCCAAAAACAATATCTACTTGCCATGTTTGGTTCACTTCCTGCCATTGAGACGAATCAGTTATTCAGCATTGTACCACCAAAAGCTGTTAAATCGAGCAGGGAGGTTTACTGTGATCAGAGGTGGTTCAACACAATATGTCTAGCATGTCAAGGTGGAAAACCATTATTAAACCAAAAAAGCAAACATTCACTGGTTGGATAAGTCTTCACTCCCCTTGGGTTAACCACCTTTGGCTGCAGTCACAGCTGTGAGTTTTCTGGCATGTGTCTTTTTGTCAGCTTTGCATATCTGGAGCCTGATATTATTGCCCAGTTTTGGCTCCAAAAAAAAGGGCTCAAATTCTGTCAGTTTGTATGAAGTGTTGGCGAATTTTCAATATTTGGCAACCCGATCGAGGTTTGGGTTTGACTTTGTGATTCTAACACGCGTCAATCACTAGTATGAGAGCAGGGTGTGTTTTAAGTAGCAGCAGCAGTTTGTGTTTCTTTCATTTTAGATGTACGTGGTAAATAAAAAAAAAACTTGTGCATCAGCCAAGAGTGCTGCCTTGATAAATAGAATATAATATGTGCTGCATTCTTTGAAAATCAGCTGTTCCAAGTCTTAGTCACTAGAGGGAGATAGTCATGCAAAGTCACACGTGTGTGCTACATTGCGTGCCCAAGTGTTAGACGCTCGTGGTTACTTCATTTGGCCTGAGGCTCTGACTGTCTTGTGCGTTTGCTTAACTATGCAGGACTAATAATTCATAACAAAGATACAAAACAGCAAGAGCACTGAACCTGAAGCAACCTCAGTGTTTGTGCGTTTTCCTTTCATGTCCGTTTAAATATTTGTGACTCTCTCTCTCTCACACACACACACACACACACACACACACACACACACACACACACACGCACGCAGTGGTTTTGCACACTGAATCACTGGCTGTGGCGTGGCCACTGCTGCAGCTGGGACGGAGTCACCGGTATTCCAGCGTCCACAGACACTGCTTTAGACTCGTAGACTGGTGAATATGAAGAAAGTTAAATTTAGCATCATGAACCCAAGTGACTAGAGCCTGCATATTTGAATGGTTTTGAGGAATTTCCTTTTTTTCTTCAGCAGGCTACCTATTTGTTGCAAAAGGTACGCTCCATACACTTCGAAATCTGGCATTTATATCCTGTCCATGCATGATGAGAAAGACAAAGTAAATGTTGCAGCTATGTAAGCTTTCTCTTAGATTAGTTGTGAGAAAAACAATATAAATTTTCTTTGACCAAAGCTCAAATCACAGGTTTATCGATCTAGTGCCTTATAGTTTCTATGGCAACGTGCTTGGATGTAATAACAAAAATTTCCTGACAGTCTTGACTTAAAAAGGGAAAGCGAGAGGCTGGTTAAAAGCCTTTTGTAGCTCATAACGGGAACTGGCATTTGTAGGTGTTCCACAGTATTAAATGTAACTATGTATGAATAAAATTGCTTATTGTAATCATTGTTCACTTTTGGGACAACTCCGAGTTCAGCAAGTGCACACTGCATCTTACCTTAGACTGTAGAAGTATTTGCTTTAGATCAGTTAAGGTACAGACCTATTCGTAAGATAAATCTATAACCGTGACTATACAGTGTGCTGTTTAGATGAGGTTCGCTAGCTTGTTGCTAACAAAAGACAAACATGGAGGTGTTCATGGTGGGTTTTTTTTCCACCATTTTGTAGCTCGGACTCCTGGAGGTCGAAAAGAGTTCCAACATCCAATGCAGCGTACACAAAGTCCATCTGCAGTCATTTCAAGCCTTGGTCCCTCCTCTTTTAATGTATTGGAACTTTCTAAATAGACAGGATAAATAGCTAATAAATAAATAGTTATGCGAACTCATGCACTTTTTCCAGGATAGAACAGTTTTTAATAGCATTGTCCATCCATTTCAGGTGTATAAATAGCGTACATGCATTCTTGGTATTTCCAAGGATGTAACAGTATTTCAGTGAGACATGTGTACACAAACTAGCAGCTCCTTTAAAATAAAAAAAGTAAAAATATGCAAGCAGTGGATGTGATTGGTAGTCAGCAGTGCTGTGCGTCTGTACGAGTGCAGGTAAGGCCAGTCTGAGCATGCTCCGAGAATCACTTCCACTCAACGCACGACAGGACCAGACAGCACGCAAGGGTGTGTACACGTGTGTTGCTATGACAAACCACCCTGCCCAACACAAACTGTTGCCAGCGTGTGCATGGAGGTGTTTGTGTATGAGACAGAAGTGTGCGAGATCTGTTCCCTCCGTCACTATTTGTCACTTACCGTCTTCTTTGCTGACATCACCTACACTTTATTACATGGTGACCCATGGGTTTTCAGGGTTACAGGGAAATGCTTTGAGACATTTCTTGGCAGCCAAGTGTGTGGCTTTCAACATCCCTCTCAGTTTTCTCTCGCCAGAGGTATGCCGTGTAGGTGGATTGGTGGGCGTGAAGCGTGAAACAACCGCTCATCCACACTGATTGCGTTCACTGGCGATGTAGATTCCTGAAAATTTCATGGTTTCCATTTCAGGAGTCTGTCAGGTGCGTCTGGGAGTGTGGCAGGAGACCTATTACATTCAAAGTGACGCAGCTGGAAAACAGACGTAGAAGACAGGAGTAGGACAGTATACGATAAAGGATAACAGTGTGTCTGTTAAGTAACGTTGCCGGTTGCCATCTGTAATTATTATGCCAGATTCGCAGGAGATAATTCACCTCTGATGAAAGTATTTCAGTATGAAGTCTGTTAATTGGAACTATATACATCTCACATTAAATAAAATTTTTTTCTGTTAAATACATTTACATTGTTTGCCGATTTGTACCATTAATTTAATCATTTTATTGTTAATTAGCCATAAATGAATTAAATACACCAGAGGAGAAGAGGAGAGGAATGTTACTTATTGTAGTGTGTGTGTGTGTGTGTGTGTGTGTGTTCAAATATACAGTATTCATATTCTATGTACAATTTGTCTAAACTTCATATTTTTCTGGCTACGTACCACATTTACTAACCATATTGTAATCGTACACAAACACAAGTCTTTAATGCAAGCTAATTTACTCGCAGTTATTATAATCAATTGTTGTAGTGTAATGCCAGTGCAACAATAACAATAACGTACCTAAAGCCACCAGAAGTATCGGTCTACTGACGAGTCCTTGTAAAAGTCGCCTGTGTTTTGTGCTTCTCCGTTTGAAGCTTGGCCTATATCTGGTCATGCGGCAGTAAGGCAGTGCACAAAAACATGCAGACACATGTCAAGAGCTTCAGTTAAATTTCACATAAAATTTCAGAATGGGGACATGAGCTCCATGACTACAGGATGGATCCTGGTGCCAGATGGGCTGATCTGAGTATTTCAGAAATTGATGATCTCCTGTGTTTCTCTGTAGTTTACACCGAATAGTGCTAAAAACAAACATCCAATGAGTGTTAGTGCTGTGGAGGCAGAAGCGTCCACATGAGATGCTGAGAGAGATCAAGCTGACAACAAGGCTGAGGTAACACAAATAAGCACTCTTTACATCCATGGTGAGCTGAAAAGGATTTCAGAATGCACAACATGTTAAATCTTGATATGCTGAGACAATAGACCACGCTGGGTTCCACTCCTGTTAGCCAAGAACAGGAATCTGAGGCTACAGTGGGCACAGGCTCACCGAAACCGGACAGTTGTGCATGGAGTAGCGTTGCTGCTTCACCTCAAGGATCCCCAGTTTAATCCCGTCTTTACAGAGTTTTTGTGTTCTCCCCTCGTCAGTTTGGGTTTCCTCCAGGTTCACTGGTTTCGTTTAACCTCCCAAACACATGCACGTAGGTGAACTGGTGACTCAGACTTGTCCCTAGGTAGGAAGGATTGTGTGTGCAAGGTGCCCTTTGATTAACTAGCATCTCATCCAGAGTGTATTCCCATCTCATGTCCAAGGTTCCTGGAATAGACCGATCCACCATGACCCAGACCAGGGTAATGAAATTTTGTGTAGTTTGTGTAGTTAATTCTGTAAACAGTAATTGGGCACCGAATTCTGTAAAGCTATCCAAAGTCTATGGAATCTACAACTGAGCATAAATTCAAACATCTGCAGATAAATAATGTTCTCCCAAGTAGGGCAACAGAGAAGATTTTGCCAAATGGTATTGTCAGTATTTGAATTCACAATCTCCTGTCAGTGCCAAAGCCAAGAGAATGGAAGTTGCTGTGGGCATGGGTGGGTTGGTTGGTATGTCCCCTGTCAATCAGTGCAACACTCGCTAATCATCGGTGTCTCATGTACGTGTAAGAGGGTAGATGGCACATTTCTTGAGTGTAAGTAGTTTGGAGAGATACGGTAGTTGCACGTGTCCCGGACTCATAAACCTATCCCTATCTGATTCCTGGCTGTCGTGTCATAGGGGAGATATTAACAAATGACCAAACTGGAAGAAAATGGGGTAAACAAAATACCAGAATGAACGAAAATGTGATTAGGAGGTGTAGATGATGCCACATCTTTACAGGAGGGACTAGGAGTGCTCTGCTTTGACAGGTATGTTGCTATTTTTCCACCTTTACCTGAACAGAAGGATCTGGGCTTTGGTCCTAGCTGTATGGCATGACCGTATTCTCTGCCAGTTGCTCTGCCATAAGGAGAACATCATAAATCTGGCCTAATTAGACAGGTCAGGGGGTTCATAATTTGAAATAAGCGAACAAGAGGCCAGACGATTGGCTGGAGAAGATTGGGATTATGACTTCAACATTATGTCATGGATTGGCTGTCGGAGCAAGATGGTCCTACTACTGCCAGGGCCGGAACTGTGGTTCTGTGCATTTTTGACTGAGAGGTTGAATTGGATATCAGGCTCACAGCCTAAAATTAGCTAATGCTTTTCCAGTGCTGGAAGAAAGTAAGTCTTTGATTCTGCCTGTAGGAACGTTAGCACATCAATCATCTTTACACAACAGGCAGTGACACTGACTGGCTTTTGCATTAGCTTGAAGAGTTCTTGGCATTCAGTTGAAGCGCGAAGGAGTGATGCGAGAGGGCAACAACAGGGATGGCTGACTTTGCTAATTATGATAAAATGATGTTTATAAATGCGACATGAATCATCTTTTTGACTCATTTATTAAGGCTGGTAGGTTAAAGGAAGGCAGAATGGGCGTTTTTGAGTATGCCTACTTTCTTAGCCTCAAGAATGTTCAGATGTAAAGAAGTTGGCGCATGATATTAGCTTTGGGTCACATTAATATCAGTGTGACATTTTACACTTGTATACTTTTACTTCCGCACTCCCACATTTTCCACAGAATGACTACTGTATGTATTTCTAAGGGCAAGATGACACAATGTTAAAATATAAAAGCCATCAGAGCAAAGTATATACCAAGTCATTTCAGATAACACTAACAATGTGTCTAAGCATGTTCTTAGCTTGGGGGGTGGGGGGGAGTGGGCGTCAGACTGCCAAATATTACTTCCTTGGAAGCCATCTCAAATTGAGAATGTTTAGACTTTGTCTTTCTCTTTGTCTCCTGTTGTTGCTTCAGTCATAATTGTGTTGTAATTTGTAAAATGTAAAGAGGTAGAACAGAAGGTCAGTCAGACAGCACCCTCGTATTAACCAGGAAGTCAGCACTTGACCCAGGCTGAAAAAAGCTCAATCAAGTATAGTCGAGTGAAGCATTTGTCTTATCAGTCATACGCTGATGATGAAAGTGTGTATTCTGTACTGTGGATAATCTCTCCAATGCCTTGATATCAATCAGTGAATGTCTCATTGTGTTATGCAGTTAAGACAAAGCCTCCAGCAAACAAAATTAGCTAGTTGAAGGTTCAGGTCTGTTTTTGTTGTGTGTTTGTTTGATTGATTTTATCCGGTGTGACCACCTATATACATTTATATTTTAGGCATAACAGATGATTTTGTGCTATATTGCATTTCTGAGCCTTAAGTGCTGGAAGTAACTCTTACATGGTGATGAATAGTTTGATATCCCAAATTGCCTAAAAATGAGAGAAATTGTATGTGAAGGCTACTTATTATGTTCTTTGCTATTGTATAATAACCCCCTATAAATAGCAGTCTTCCAGAATGATCTTGTTTATATTGTGAAGATAGCGTGTTCGTGTGACCACATGGCAGTGTATGGGGCAATCATCGCCAATCTGCATGCTGTGGGTGGAAGATAAGATTTGGACTGCAGTTAATCTTTCCTTAAATACACACAATGTAATAGACAGTATTTCTGCTCGTTGCGAGGACACTAGCTTTAGGTGCCCACTATCTTGTTCGGTATATATGATTCACTAGCACGTTAAGAGAATTATAATGGGAATTACTGGCAATTCCTGAGTGGTAAACCTTTTCTGGCTTTCCCATGTACATGGATCAGGAAGTAGTTGCACGCAGTGGGGAAAAGCAATAGATGGGAATGATGTGTACTTGATAGGCTCTGCCAAGTTTGTGAAATCCTTTTATATCTTCATGACAAAACAAGCTACCGTCAAGGAAGTAAAAATTTTATTTACTGTATTTTCAGGTCCTCCTCCTACAGCACTTCCTTGTTCAACCCTTGTAGGGTTCAAATTAGTACTAATGCTCATTCTTCTTTGTTGATATTTGTAGTGACAGTACTACATAGGAATCATCCTAATCTAGGCAGTTTCATGAACACTGTATAATAAATTATATTTTAAATTTTGATATTTTGTACTAGTGCTGAAAACTACAGGCTTTCCTCACCTAAAAGTTTCTCTTTTTTACTAGAAGCTAAAGCTGTAGCATTTGAAAATCTCTCCAAACGTGAAAAAGGAGAAAATCGCATTCAAATCCGTCCCAATTTCATCCCGATTCCACTGAAGGACGCCTACGTTTATATTGTACTTCTGGAAAAACATCCCTGGCAAATTTCTAAGATGTAAAAGAGACGAAAGAGTTCTCACTTTGAGTCCACGTCAGTTTCGAACTGATTACCTGCGGTAAAAACAATTAAACACCGGTAACGATGAGTCATCGCTTTACTCCGCAGATCTCTTTTCATGCCAGCATTGGTGGGGAAATAATCACCGGTTCTTTCTTGCACTTTCCATTCTGAAAACTTTGTCCTGGAATCTCCACAAAGATAAGGGAATATACATATACACCTGTACACATGAAAGCAGACATTTTCCCCCCACCATTTTCTTCCTACTTTAGTCTTGGTTAATTCTTACCACCCAAATAAGCCAAGTGCATCTTTTCAAACTGCTGCTCATGCTGCATCGCAGGGTAGAATAACACAATCTAAAGAAAGTGCGATCAACCCTCTTCCGCATGCGTAAACTCATAGACATCAACGATTGGCTAGTGTCACCCGGAGTGCATGGGCAGTTTTGCTCTCACACTTAGCTAGCAAGAGTTTACTCATCTTTAGGCAGACTTTGCAGGAAGGAAAATTTGGTAAAATGATTCCTTGAAGTTGAGGATTAGAGTATGTTATAGGTAGAAAAGCATTAATTTTGGTCAAATGCAATTTCTTGGCTGTTTCATTAATATTTGAAGGCGTTTACCCACACCTCCACCAATACTCTACCATGGCAGTTCAGCAAATTTCTGATTTCCTGACATATTCCAAGTTCTTATGAATCTTTCTCATGCGCCTAAACGTCTTCATTTTTCTAATTGGAGAAATAAACACAGTTCTCTTAGTATTGGACCCAGTTGTTTGTTGCTGGCATTTTAAAAGAATAAACATGTTCTAAAGGACTTTCAAGTTTTAATCCCCATCGACTTAAATAGATTCCCAGCCACTGGAGAATTGCGGGGGAGGCATGGGCGGTGTAGTTACTCGTAAACCTAGCTATGCCCTTTCCTCTTCTCGTTTGAGTTCATCCCATTTGCTCAGTGTGATGTTATTTTGTTGAGGTCGGGGGGTTAATGCCAAGGTCAGCTTGAAAACCCCTTCAGTTATCTATGCAATGACTTTGCTTTCAAGAATCAACCCCCTTGGGATGGTTGCGCAGCCACTAAATATAGACCTGATTAATTGTTGAGAACTGGAGGCTAGGAGGATCAGAGATTGTTCTGTCCAAATTGTATTGCCCCCAAACCATGTAGCCTACCTCTTCAGTTATTTGTTTTTCTTATTTAGGAAACAAATCGTGGCAGACTTGAACGAGGCTCAGCTTGGATTATTTTAAAGGACAAATGGGCAGAGCGTCTGATTGGCAGTGACTTGCCTACATAACTGTACAGTTTCAAGGCCAGGGTCTGCTTCTGAGTTTTATATCCTAATAAATACATGTGTATGGGTTTGAAGGATTTGGAGAAATGCCGACTGGAGGGGTCATGTAATACACTCGAGCAGACTGGCTCCTGGCATTAGCTAGAGAATACTGTAGCAATGAGGAGTAGAGATGAAGGTTCCAAGATTTGTTCCTGGAAATCGGCCACCTTGCAGAGTTTATTCCAGTCCAACACATTAGGTGGTTGGTCCAGTCAATCATTCAGGCGCCTTTAATGTAAACCTATGAGGGCTGATTTATAGTTTGTTTCTGCCTTTTGTGTTCTAAGGAAAGGTCCACCTTGAAACACAGTAAATAAGTTTGGATTGAAATATTTCTGATGTGCTTATTGAAGCCAGCGCTTGTTTCTTTTGTGTTTTCATTGTTCCCCTGAGAAGTTAGCGGACGTGGGCCTTATTAATGAGAAATCCGATGTAAAATCGTGGAAATGGCAAAAGTTGGACTCGGAGTTATGGCAGAGACTCAGTTAGTGATGTATGAGACGGGAAGCGTGATGGCATTGAAGGCAGTATTGGCATGGAAGTTGAAGCTTTGGAAGCTGATCTCGTTGAGCAGAACGTGCCGATGAGAACGTGAGAGAGCTGGACGGACTAAACGACTAAAGCACCACCGCATCGCTCTTTTTAGGTGGACATGTAGGGAGGGCTAAATCCCGCAGCAGCACAGCATCGTGGGTAACATAGGAAACTGTTAGCCAGTGTGAAAAGTGAAAGTTCAGGTTTCCTTTAATTTCACATGAGATCTTGGATGGTAACTGAATGCTAGACCACAATCTAAGACTTAATTTGGGAATATGAATTCCAAACCGCGTTCTCAAATTGTGGGGTCTCCTTTGTTATCTAAGGATAAGAAGTCATTGGCGATATGTTCCATATGCCAATATTCCAGTTTGTTCCAACAGTTAACCACGAGAGCTGATTCTACTTTACGTACTGTTCACATTATTTAATACATTTTTGAATATATATAGTTTCTCACCAGTTCCCACCCTCCTTCCAGTTTCCACCCACCAACCAGCTCTCCCCCTCACACGACAGCTTCCGACAAGGGAGGCTACGGGCTTCCTCCGAGATTCCTGAAACACAGGCAACTGCATCTTTTTTGCTGCTCACGCATATTCCTATGTGTACATGGCCAAGCCACCCTCTGTCGCATACATGAACTTAGATACCCACGATTGTCTCGTGTCTCAGCGACTGAGGAGTCGAGAGCACCACCATCCCTCCCACCCAGCGAGCACGACCAATTCCACTTCCTTGGTTTCTAATCACGGATCAGCTTTGCAGGCTTCCAACAATATGGCAACAATTTTCCATTGCTGTACTCGGGAGCCCAAATGTCCGGTCATGGTGTGTACGTGTGGACAGATTTTAGTCGACTCTGCAACCCATGTCACGAAACACCATGCTTTATGAATGGGGTGGATTTGTCACGCACGTTTGGGTTGAACTCAAGAACTTTTGTTATGTTAAGTTTTATTATCAAACTTTTATAAGAGGAAATCTGGTACTGTCACGACGCTCTACTGTGGAACTGCTACAAGTGGTGAACAGCTGAGTTAGTTTTGGCATGTGTTCGTGTCATCTTTGTGTTTCTCTCGCTCTCTCTCTCGCGCTCTCTCTCTCTTTTGTGTTCATGTTTTCAGCCCCGCATCATCTTCTCTTCTCATGTCTTTATTTATCCTTTGGTGCCAATGGAAGCTTGGGTTTTTTTCCTGCTTGTATTGCACAACTGCACTAATGATATTAATCTGTGAAGAAAAACAACATGTGCCCACAAAATGGGTGAAGGGGGGGGGAGGACCTGAGACAAACATGATTTTCTCCTTTTCTCTCCTGCATAAGCCTCGCCCCTCGCCAATCAGATAAGCTTCCATATCTCTAGACAGAGAAGCTGACTGCACACACCCTCACATAATCACACACAGGCTCTCAGACCAGCGGACTGGACGCACACCAGCTCAGAGGACCAACACAGCTTTCACATGCACACACACAGGATGACATGCAATCTGCAGAGCTCAGAGGGAGCACGAACACCCGTGTTTGTCTGTCTGCCACAGGTAATATGCTGCAGGAGCAACAAGGCCTTCTTTTTCTCTTTCCGAGTCTTTTTTTTTTTTTTTGGTTGTCGTGTAGTGCGGATCGGCTGTGTGGAAAAGTATGCTGCCTTCGCTGGTGTGAAAGTATTGAGACACAGGTAAGTCTGACAGATACGGCCTAAAGAAGCTTCCGGCAAGTTTCTTGTTAACGTCAAAGTCCGTGATGTGTAAGCAGAGCAGTTTGAACATGTCGAACCGAATAGGGCGGGCGAGCAGGTCTGGGCTGGAGGTGGATTTGTCAGACTTGAAACAGTACTACTTCTCTTTTCTCTCTCTGCCGTTTTGTCCGTTTCGACAGGAACTAAAATTTGCCAATTCATTTGCTTTCAAGTCAAAAATTCTTTTGAGCGAGCCCAAGATTCATGCCTGCGTTTTTCTCCAACGTCTGCATAGTTCACATCTGCTTCCTATATCAACTACCCAAGATCCTCTGCACTTGCCAATGTAAATGCCCCCACTTACTTTTTCCCTATTGCATTATAGCAAATTGACCTTGGCTCCCGACTATTAATCTCCTGCTAAATAAAAGTCGAACGAGCTTGTTAAAAATTCAAAAGTAGAAAGGAATTTTGCGCATTTCCAAATGATGGGGAAAGTAAACTGTCGTTTCCCTGAAAGGGTTGGTGTTTATTTCTCTTTGTGTCTCTCTCTTTTCTGATCTACTTTACCCCTTTCTCCTCCGGTTTGTAATTCTCCTTCTCTCTCCCTCCTCCTCTCTTTCCTCCTGCCTGTCTCTCCCGCCCTCTCTCCTTCTCGGCTCCATTCCACCCCTCGAGCTATGGATAGCGGTGTTGCGTCACAGCGGGCTGTACCAGCCCGAGTCGGTGCGTTCGGCTCTCAGTTTGTTTGATCACCTTTGAGTCGAGCTGATCTGAAGCTGAGAGAGTAAGAACCGCAGGTGAGTCGACTTTCTCTGATCATTTCCTTTTCTCTGGAGACGTGACACGAAATCTGTGCTTCTAAATGGACACGACTGGGTCGTGTCTCGTTTTGGAAATGGTGGTTAACTGGACCACCAGTGCTGGAAACTGGACCGCGTTCACTGGTTATAAAACAATGTTTGACATCATGCTGGTTTCGGTTTTTTATGGCTTTATCTTTGAATATGCTTGTGTTTGTTTATTAACAGTGTTTCTGTCCAGGCTCTGTTTAAACTCTGTCGAATTTATTCCTCGAGCTAGGTTTATGTATCCAACTTAGACTTTCTTTTATGATTTTGCTCTGGCTTGGACTGTGTAGCAGGTAGTTGTGAGAACTTGACAGTCTCAGCTGTTTCAGATGGGCGTGTGGTGTTCCAGATAAGTGTTTGCACTGCATGTTGAAACACACACTTGCAGAATGGTTTACGGGAAACTAGGCTACTGTCACAGCTGCCGATGACGACGTACGATGACGGTGTTGATCATTCACTCCTCAAGTTTCCATGGTGTTCACACTAAACACGGTGAAGTGCTTCTGATCACGAATGCGACGATCTGATGATCAAGCTGTATCAGAAATGAGTGAAGCTGATCAAAGCAAGGCACTAATGTATTTTTGACTTAAAAAGAAAACTCCTTCATTCATCTTCAGTATTCACGTTTTCCTGATCCGGGAACACCGGGCGCGAGACGGAAACGCACCCTGGATTGGTTCCATGTATACTCGTTGACACCTGTGGAGCGTTTAGCATAGACAATCCCAGAGAACCCAGATGTCACGGTGAGAACCCGTATAGACATTAAGTCAAGCTTAGGATCAAAGCGGCCTGTGGGTGTGAGCGAGCACTCCGATGTGACGCTTACGAGACAAAAAATGACCGCGTCCCTTAAGATGAATGTGCAGTGCTATGCGATGCAGCTATTCATTCATCCTCAGTAACTTCCTGGTCAACATCATTAAATAAAATGGGCTACTAGTTTGATTATATTTTGGGAAATGGAACCAAGTAAATTTGTTATTAATATATCGCAGGCAGGTACAAACAAAAATAAATAAATGAGTGAGCAGGATTGAGAAATAGTCCTGTCTCATCTGCTTGAGACCAATTATGAACTGATGTAGCTGAGTTTGAGGAACAGTACTGGCAACTTCTGGGGTTTTTCCGGTGTTTTCCTGTGTTGCCAGATGTGTAGTTTTAGGGTTAGTGTTTAATTGGATGGAGGAAAAAAACAACATTAAAACAAACCCTTCTGGTTTAGGCCACGCCCACTTTAGGTTTAATTCTGATAGAGATGTGGATATGGAGATATTTATAGCACGATGTAGATACAAATGCAGACATTACACTCTTTAGTTTTCCTGTCGATTATTAAGAACTGGTGCCCGATCGCAGCTGTGTTTTTCCGCATTTGAATTTTTTTAATAAATCGTCATGTAGTAAAGCAGACAAGCTCACCCATTTCTTTTGAGGAAATTCTTCCTTGCCCAATATTGACGTTACGCCACACCTGTCAGCTTTTGACCTGAGCTGATGAGACTACCATGACTAATCCAGGCTATGAAGACACCTTTAATGAAAAGAGGAGAATTCCAACCCAAAAGGAAGTCATTCCCAAGACATGCATGCGGTTAGTTTTACCCCAAGCAAAAGCTTGTAGATTTTTACATCTTGTATGAGTCAGTCAGTTTTCATCACCATGCTGTAGCAGTGGCTGTTCATGAGTTTAGCAGCGCATGTAATGCTGGGAAAACCCAGTGGCGTCCCTCAGAGGTGTGTCCTAAGCCCATTTACAAGAGCGAGATGTCTGGAAGCTGCCCTGAAATATTTCTCCAAATAATGTCCGAGGTTAATATGTAGCCTGGAAATGATGCTAGCGCTCGATGCAAAGATCTCCGAGTTTTGGCGATTGGTTTGGATCGGATTTCGTTCAAATTCTGAGAAATTGGACTTGATATCGCGAACGCTCTTTAAGTGCTCTTGTTCCATAAAGCGAAATCGTTAAAAACCACACATTTGTTTTGTAAGCCTCCATGCGTGGTGTCCGCCCACTAGCCAATAACTCCATCAGTTTTCCCTTGAAGCCTAGCGGCAGAGCTAGCGCGCTAGCTCTGTTTTCGCATGTTGATGTGGATAAGCTCATTAACATGTTAAGTGCTTTCATGTCCCCGTGGAACGTTCGCCAAACCACACGGACCCACAGCTCGCTTCAGAAGACTAGTCATTATAGGGCTTTTTGTTTTTAGGCCCACTTAATGACTGAATGCAAAACAAATTGTGGAGAAGGAAGTTAATAAGAAGCAGTCTCGGTTTTCTTCTTCTTCTTTATAGACCAGACATGAACCTCCTGCCACGCTGCCACCGAGCCCATACGACCGTAAAGTAAATTAGATCCTTCTCTGGTTTACTTGAAGATATATAATTCATGCAGTTAAATCTTTTTGCGAGAATCACGTCAAGAGCCTTAGTTACAGACGTCAGCATGAACTTTTTATTTCTTCTTTTTATGAAAGAAGTTTAGGCACACGAAGATCCACAGTGCTGCATTTTAACATGTGATCACTTGTCCTTTATGCGCTTAACATCATTTTGTCCAGAAGTAGTTTTAACAGGGGAAACGTCCGTGTGTGGGTCAATCTGACGGCAGGAATACGCGTGGAATTTCTAGCATGCTTACATCTATTTGTTGCGTATTTAAAATGGCTCGTGTGTGTGAAATGGAAAGAATTTCTTTTATTGGCAATGCTTGTCGGAGTCTAGACCTAAACACTTGACGCGGGTCTGTCTCAGTCAAAACGGTAGATATGAGAGAGAGAGAGAGAGAGAGAGAGAGAGAGAGACCCCTGCTAATCATTACGTCTCCAGTTCAATATTGTGCCATAACAGGCTGACTAATTGTTTGTGTGCGGTTGCTTTAGTTTATCACATTTACATCTTTGTTTTGTGGAGCTCTTGCAAGAGCGTGATGAATCAGTTTTTTCGTGAGCCGGAATTATTCTAGGCTTAAGAGAGAGTGTGTGTGTGTGTGTGTGTGTGTGTGTGTGTGTGTGTGAGAGAGCGAGAGTATGAGTGTCCTGTCTGCATGACACACTTGAGTCACGGATGCTGACGTTTGCTCCTGTGACTCATTTACAGCCGCCTCTGTATACGTCTGTCTCGCACACATGCTCACACATTTATACATTTTAGATTGATGTAGTCCCAGTTTATAAGCTGAAAACATTTAAAGGCCATTAAACCCGTGCCGGAGTCAGAGATCCGTTTGTTTTTTTAAAGGAAAATGAGAACCAGCCTACTGTCTTTGTAGCCTACTTTTAGAGCTGATATTTTTTTTTGGGGGGTTTGTGTGTTTCTGTGGAAGTTACATCATACATGTAGTATGTAATACATTTACATGTTTCCGAAATAGCGATACGATTAAAATCGGTCTGCGTTTTATGCGTCGAAATTTACATTTTCCAAAGATTACAATTTTTTTTTTGACACATTTTTTTTATTATTATTATTATTAGATTTATTTCTTTTTTACATATCCTTTTCAAGTTGTAAATTTTTTTTTTATTATTATTATAAGTAGGAATTATTATCATTTTTTAATTCTGAAAAAGAACCTTTTTGTAGACATTAAATTGGATGTCCTCAAACGTTTTTATTGTAATACAACACAACAGTTTTTGGCCATTTAAAAAATTTTGTCGGGGTTTTTTTTTTTTTTTTCCCCAATTATATTTTTATTTTAATTATATCTTTTTCGTTTTGTTAAATTTGTTATTATATGCCGTTTTTGTAATTTTGGTATTCCCACAAAAGGACAGCTGTAGGATGTAAACAATTTGCCAATGGTTGTTATTTTTAAATACAAATATATTAAAAGTGACACACTGTAGTTTCTAATTATTTATAGGCACGTTCGATGATGTGGAGCGTCATCAGTTATATATCTGTGAAGTTGGAGGGGGGAAAAAAAAAGAGCGGTTTGACGTGTTTTGGCGAGAAACGGCAATGTGTGTAGCGTCCATACGGAGACGTCGAGCTTTACCTGAGACTTATGAAGCTCTGTCACTGGAGACTGACGCGCATGTTCTGGAAACAATAACGTAGTACAGGAAGTGCTTTTGTTTGCAGCGGATGCTGTTAGAGCTGCCGTTACTGAAACCTTTTGACCAATCAGATTTGAGAATTTGGTACGATATCAAATCGTCATGCATCAGACATGGGAGTCAAACAGCGAAACATGCCATGCTTCTGCTCTGATAAATGTAGAACATGAGCACTGAACGCGCTTCCTCTATTACTTGAAAGTCCAGCTTCTCACTTCTGGATTTGAGTTTCAGATTTACGTTGTCTGATGTAGCGTTCCGATTTCTAGTGCACCTTCACTTTCTATCTGACATCAAGTCAGAATGTCGTGTATCTGCATATGACGTGTCGTCCAAGGTCTTTCTCAACACAGGTGTCTACTTGTTAATATAATTCCATATCTGATCATTTTTTCCGAGCGCTTCAGGATCTCTGCGTTTCTCGTCGGTTCTGTTGGAGTTAGCGTTCCTTTTATGCGAGTGAGCTTTTATCAGTTTCAGTTCATGAAGCACGCTTGTGAGAGTTAATAAAACAATAAGGACTAGTTTCTATGCCTGGCTTCATTCGTCCATTAGTTTCTCTCATGACATTTTTGTCCATAGGTTTCACTTTAGTCCGAACGCGGACACGTCTGTCATGTAGGGTGCGTTTCCAAACACCGCTTCTTGCAGAACTACGGAATCTTCTGAGTCTGTTGGATCCAAAAGCCAGTCCTATTTGTGTAATAAGAGCTAGATTGAAATATGAGACTTAAACACGGGGCTCCATATGCATTATTAGCGCACAATAGAGATCACGTCAGATCACCCTACCTCATTTTTGATCTCTCTACTGAAATCTCGTGTATCAGCTAATACCCGTACACATCCGCTGTTGTTTGATTGATTTAAAAGCTAATAAGCTTTAAAATGCACTGCAAATCACCAAAATAACCGACATAATGTAAATGTGATCTAATAAAATCGAATTCTATTTTATTCGATTTATGTATATGTAAACCTTTCCAGTTGCAAAAATATATTTCTTTTCAAGTCTAATTCCAATCCGTTACATCCGATTATGTCTTCAGTGTCCCTGTACAATCCAGCGTTTTCTGCTGGTGTCGGCCCGATACGGACACTGGGAACCGGTGTCTCACGCGCAGATCCTATCCCGGAACCGTTGTGGGCTTCAGGACATGCTGTATACACACTGATTCACCTGTTTGCAGGAGAAGGTTATATAATGATGTGAGGATAAGCTTGCAGGCTGCATTTGATCCCGCGCCACTGGCGACCAGATCAGAGCTTTCATCTGCTCCCTCTTAAAAAATTCCGTGCTGTGCAACCTGTCCACTTAAATCAAAAGTGCAGCATCATCTCTCCGCTCCGACCCGGCAACAGCAGTGCCGCAGAGACGCCGCTGAGCCCAAAGCAAATGGTCCAGTGGCAGTTGCTCTTCAGACATGTATGTCATGTAATTGGAGACCCCAGGCCTGGCAAAAACTCAATCCATGTGTCTGCGCACGTGTGCGTTCGGTGGACACGTGGCTCCGAACGCGAGACGTCCCAGTGGAGGAGCTATGTGTTCACAGCTGTCCGAGTCTTGTCTTGTTAGACACGCGACAAGAGATGCAACACGGCACACACGCTTGATGGAGATGTTTAGACGCATGGACCTCCAGTGCGTACTGAACTAGTGCTGGTGTACTGGCCTAGTGGTATGTACGGTTTATACAAAGGATGAGACTACTATCTTAGTGACACTACGAATAAACAGCAGATCGGTTAATGACCACGATGTGATATTAGCTTGTGTCTAAGAGTTCTGAGTCTTATTCTTATAGTCCAAGTTCTACAATATTAAAAGTGAAAGAGACGATTCCTAACAAAAACAAATGCAATTATGTTTGTGTGTATATATACAGTTCCACTTTCCCAACAAAATGTAACTCCATTCTTTTGCATTTGGATCCAACGGTTTTTGGCTTGTTTCAACCTAATACCAGGTATTGTATCAGTGCCGTCTGAAAATTACATTCAAATCATTTATTCTGACTGCACAGGAGAATCACAGACACGTCCGGGCCAATATCTAATTCCAAACGCAATTAATTGGGCTTTTGTTCCGGTATGTCGCACACATTATAAGTCCAAAACGTTTTGACCATCAGCCAAGATATGTGAGTGTTCATGAATTTGCCTAGGATGCCTTTGTATTCTATAACATTAGCATTTCTCTTCACTGGAACTGAAGGGCACGATGACGTCCCAGCATGACGGTGCTCCTGTTCAGAACGCGAGCACCATGAAGACATGTTTTGCCACGGTTGGTGTGGAGGAACTTGATTGGTTTGCCCGATTAGCACAGCCTTTCTCCACAATCTAGAGGAAAGCCTTCCCAGAAGAGTGCAGATTATTCTAACAGCAAAGGGTGGCCAAATCTGGTACGGGATGTTCACAAAGCGCATGCTATGGTCAGGCGTCCACAAACCTTTGAGGACATAGTGTAGCCATCCAATGACTCGTGTAAGGAACTCCTATTGGCTAGCAAGCTTTAGCAAGGTTTGAACCCGAATCTTGAATCCGGAGCCCAACAATGTAATCTGGTTTGAGGAATACAATTTGGCCTACTTTTGTGTTCGTTTTTGGTAGCTGTCCATATAAAAAATGTTCTCGGTACAGAAGCTACATTTCAGCTTCCTAACTTCTCTCCATTTATGGATCTTATTCACCAAAGATAGTTTAACATGATCCTTTTTCGCCATCCTTTTCTCATCATATAATTTGAACGTCCTTGTGTCTTTCTCCCACTCACTTCCTCTCCTCCTCTTGTTGAGCAGTTTATTCCTTCTGATAATGTTGTGCCAGTCGTCCAGTCACGCCATCTCCGAGTTTTTCTGCTCTTTGTGCAGAGCCATTGAATCTTGGCTCCCAAAGCCCGTATTAAGATGCTTTCACTTTAGTCGGAATGTGGATGCCTTTGCCATGTTGCTTACCTTTTACAAACATTTGTTATTGCCTAAATATGGAGTATTTTCTGCTTCTGGAGTCGTGGGAACCCAAGGCCAAATCCACATTTCATTTGTGTCCTGCCACCTGCTTTTGCTTTCAGAGTTTTGAACTGTTTGTTCAGTTCGTATACACAGGAAAAGAGGATATGAAATATACGTCACGACATTTCTATATATAAGAAAACCAAAGCTGAAAATACTGCACTTTTGATGAAACAAATTTCATATCATCATGCATGTACTTGCAGAGTTCTTGGGACAAGCTATGACGAGTACACAGTCATGCAGCTAAACCTTTTATTATGGGTGCTCACAAACACACCTAGTTCTGACAACAAGCACCCCCAAACCACCCCCCCCCCCTCCTTTGGGTTTTCTTTCTTTCTTTTTTTTTTGGAGCCCACTTAAAACCACATATTGGAGAGAATATTTTGAGATAATCTTCACCACCCTATCAGGTGGGTTTGACTGAGCCACACTCATGATTAGTTCCTCTGATTAGACCACCTCTCGGAAGTCTTTTCGTGGATTCTGAATTGAAGGAATCAAGCCTGAAGTGTCCAGTTTGGGGGAATGTGGATTAAACTGGAATCCCGACCAGACATCAGGGTGCTGCCAACTCCTGAATGGTGGACAAATTCATGTATCCCATCAGTATCATTTGGATATTATTGATTACGGTTCTGATTTACTTATCAGTTCCATTCCAAAATATAAAAATAGTTTCGATAAAACGTACCTTTTGACTGTTTTCAACTTTATTTAAAGCATTGTTCACGCGTCACGCGTTATTTAAAGCATTATGGCGTCGAAGAGACTTCTTTTTATCCGAAAATGTAAACCAGTGCAATGGTTGTGAATGAGGTGTATATATATACAACTATGGAAAAATTAAGAGACCACTTTTAATGGTGACCGTACCATATTAGACTGAAAAAACACCTTTATTTTTAATCCCGTTTGGAGGTGCCGCTAGCGAGCCAGAAAATTCATATTTTTAATGGGTAGTTGGCATTTTGGATTCGGTTCTAATGTGGAACCGATTTGCAGTTCCTTACCCTACTCACCCGGCAAATAAAAGCTCCGGCTGTGCTGCCCAGTCTTACATTATAGCCTAACTGACGAAGACTAAAAATGTTCATTCTAGTCAAGTTCATCAATGCTGATTTCGGAACGATCATCTGTCGTCATCCGTGCATACAAAGTAGTAGAAAAACGTTCCTCCTTCAGTCTTGGCATAGCGCAGCAGGTGTTTAATCACGTTTAAGCGTGCTTAAAGTCTGCTCGTCCCATGTACGCGGGCTACCGATTGATAGCAAAGGCAACCTGCGACCTCTTGTTTGCCTGGAAAGTATGAGCATGTGTCCAGATGTGTCTGAGAGGAGATGGGTGTAGCTGCTTGTCCCTACTAGATATTTTGGGAGGATTTGAGCAATTGTTGAGTAACGGTGTGCTGTAGGGTAATCCGAGGAGTGGCAGGCTTAGAGCGAAAAAGAACTGACACAGTACTGAATGCGTTTAGTAGTGAAACTTCTCATATGGCTTAAAACGTACGGCACTGGGAATATGACCGTATGCTTAGTAAACCAAATCACCTTGAAATAAAACGCATTATGTTCTGCTGTTTCGCTCATGTTTTTACACGATTCTCTAGGCCGTGTGAAAAGCATTGACTCATCATTCCATTCAGCCCTCAGGCTTATGTGGTAAATGGCAGAAAGAGCGTGATGCCCAGTGCGTAGCGTTGCCTGCTGCACCTTTCTCAGAGGTTTCAGGGTGTCACGACTTTCCGATGTTGGTTTGCAGGTGTGATCATAAAGTGATGGTTAGCTCTGTATAGGCGTAACGGAGTACAGTAGTGGGAAGTTATGGAACGTGAACCTACTCGGAGGTGGACAAAACAGTTGGCTGGGCATCTGGGAAAAGCAGATTTCATGAAGTTAAAACCAGAGAAAGAAAACTACTGCAACCCTCATTTTGTGTGTGTTAAAGCTGCAACGATTAGTCTGAATGACCAATAATGTCGATTATGACAAATTACCAGCATGGAGTTTTATCTTGAGCAAGTCATTTGCTTAAGCCTCTACTCTTATGTAGAATGTAATACCACAGAGAAGCCACTGGGGGCAGCAACACTGATACTACTGCACCACAGAGCACTGTGCGCAAAGCTGTTTCAGGTTGAGGTCGTTTTAAAGAACAGGAAATGGGCATTTCTTTTTTTTTTTTTTTTTTTTTTTAAATAGCAGCTCAAAAAGGAAAGCAGCTGAAAGCTACTGCTCGGTGAGTGAACGTACTAAATGAATGACATGTTATGTTATTTTCCTTATGTTACATTTCAATCAAGCGGCTTGTATGTTATATGTTTTGATGCAGTAGCAATTTCATCGTGTAATGAGGCTGGTCAATTTTTTGTTCTTGTCTTTGTATCTGTTTAATTTTTGGTTTCTGAAGAGTAATGATCACGATCATGGCTCGCGGTAGTTAGTACAGTTCAGAGAAACCGGTAGAGAGAACGATCCGTTTAAAATCCACAGAGGTGTGCTATTATTTCGAATAAAATCCTTGGCACGTTTGTAAGAGATCAGCCCAAGAAGAGAAAGTTAGTAGAGTGAGCAGATGTTAAATGTTAAGTTGTAACTCGCATTATGTTATTGAATTCGCTTCATGTTATATAATTCTCACCTGAGCACAAAGCTGTCCTTTCACTCTTCTGCTTGCAGTCACCTCACAGTTAAACATAACTAGACTCAAATAATATCCTTTACGTTGCATGTGAGGACCAGACATCCCAGCTGAAGTCATGGGCTACTTCAGAAACTTTGTTTTTCCTGATGAATCCATTTTGTTTCCTTTAACTTGTAAAGCAGTTAACTAGCTAACCACCTTATGTCATGTTATTCCGTAACTAGAATAGTCAACAGCTTTTTTTCCCCACCACTGCTACTGATTTCACCTGTAAAATCTTTAAATGTAATTTGTGTGTGTGTGTCCAGGTGTGCCACCATCCCGACTGTCAGGATCTGAACAGTAAGAGTCCTCTTCACCTGTGCGAGTCATGCGACTCCCGCTGCCACTCTGACGAGACCGACAACATGCATTTTGACCGTCACCCGCGCTTTGACCTGCAACCACAGAGTATGACTGATGACACTCACACATACACAAACACTCAGAATAATTCACACAGCTGAAATAGAGCAGCTTGTAGAGGGTGACTGCTGAATTATTACGCAATAAAAAGAGTAAGACAGTGAAATGTCCAAATGTTGAGTAACTACATCACTTCCAGTAATGTCTGCCGCTGAAAGTAATCACACGCTGCCTGAATTAGACATTTAAACGACGCCGTGATGATGAGGTCCATCTGTAAGCAGGAGATTTGATTATCCTCAGCAAAGTTCATTCACAGTAGGAATGGTCAGCACTGCCACTGTTAGCAAAACAGCGAGTCTGTCTTTACACGCACACACGCGCGCGTGCGCGCGCACACACGCACACTAAGACAAGCTGGCGTGTGTTTCTACAGGTTCCATCCTGGCCCGGAATGTGTCTACTCGCTCCTGCCCCCCACGCACCAGCCCTCCTTCTGACCAGGACGAGGAGGAGGAGGGCGGCACAGAGAAAGGGTCAGTCTGCCTTTAATTATTAGTGAGAACATACCGGAACATCCGGGTTTCATTCGTCCATCATCCTCCTGGAAATGACTTATAAAATGATTTGAATTGAATGCATCAAAAAGCTTTAAAACTGTGTGTGTGTCTGTGTGTGTGTCTGTGTGTGTGTGTGTGTGTGTGTGTGTGTGTGTGTGTGTGTGTGTGTGTGTGTGTGTGTGTGTG
>JAQQZR010000015.1:16146153-16161225 GCA_030068235.1 Notoglanidium macrostoma | reverse complement strand
TGTGTGTGTGTGTGTGTGTGTGTGTGTGTGTGTGTGTGTGTGTGTGTGTGTGTGTGTGTGTGTGTGTGTGTACTAGGAGGTGGACAGGGTGGAACAGCTCAACAATAGACTAAAGATGTACACGTACCATGGCTTGCCTAATGGCCCCTGGGAGGAGAAGGAAGTGGAGCCTGACCTGACCCTAGAGGACAGCTGGCAACAGCTGCTGGAGAATCCAGAGGTAACACTCAGCCAAACACAAAATGGATGAACACTCATGCGGTTATATGAATATACTATATTGCTGTAGTGAATTGAATATGGGGTTTGATGGAAGTGCTGCGTTGCAGGCTCTGAGCAAGCGTCAGTTCCACCAGCAAGAGGCGATATGGGAACTGTTGCACACCGAAGCTACCTACATCAAGAAGCTGAAGGTCATCACCAACGTAGGTTCAGAATAACTTCTTATGTTTTCAGTTTCACACTCTTTTCCTGACACAGCTCTATCTGTGGCTTTAATCAGACGTCACTGAACAGTCGTACTAGCAAGTCAAAAGTATACAACACACCTTCGCTTAATATAGCTAGACAGTCCAAGCCCAGGTGTTTTCCTTTGGCTTATTTTTGCGCCGAGATTGTTGAGCTGCATACTGAACCTGTGTTTGTGCTCTGTGGCGCAGCTCTTCCTGTGCGGCCTACTGAACCTGCAGGACTGTGGCCTCCTTAACGAAGTGGAACCTGCCAAGCTGTTCAATAACATCCAGGATCTGGTGCAAGTACACACAGCGCTGTGGAGTCAGGTCATGATACCGGCGTTGCAAAAAGCCCGCCAAGACCGGAGCATGCTCGAGCCGACCGATCTGTTCGAGGGTTTCCATACTGTGAGTCTACATTCAGGGGACGCAAGCGTTTAAATGTGCACAGCAAGTGCGCGGCACGTTTCATGTAACCTAGGTGTACGATCAGGTTTCAGGGCCTGGGTCATGTTGGCATCTGAATTATTATTATTATTATGATCGTAGTATTTGAGTCATTGAGTCAGTAGTAATTACTGGTTTATATTAGTGTGCTGTTTCTAATAAATTTGCATTTCTGTAGTAACGACTCATTAACAGTCATTAGTAACTTCAAGAAAGATAGGATGGTCAGGGAAACGACTGTTTATAGCTGCTATATAAGCAGAGTTGCAATAGGAACTAACTTTGTTTAATGTTAATGTGAAAAACAGCATAGTAAAATTTTTTGCTTTAAGTTGGAAGTCATACCCAAAGCTGTAGTATTGGAGTTCTGAAATTACAGCACGTAGAGTAATATGTATACACCAAGAATGGTGATGTTAATATCTTACCATGATGTGTGTGCAGTTTGAGTCCAGGTTCCAGCCGTACCTGCGCTACTGCATGGAGGAGGAGAGCTGTATGGAGTACATGCGCTCTCATCTGAGAGACAACGAGCTCTTCAAGATCTACATCACAGTGAGTTCTTGCATGTGACTGATTCTGCCTTGTATGGCTGCTCAGCTTAAGATAGTTTTACCTTCTAGTTCAAGGCATTTTTGCAACCAAGGATCCCTTTAACTGCAGACCTTAATTTATTTTCGGAACATAATCCAGGTCCACTGTCAAGTCTAGACTCCTCCATCTAGATTTCTTCTTTTTTTTTAGTATATACTTCCTTTAAATTTTCTGTTCTGTTTTTGCGTGCAGTGGGCCGAGGGGAACAAGCAATGCAATCGGTTGAAGCTGGCTGACATGCTGGTGAAGCCGCACCAGAGACTAACCAAGTACCCGCTGTTACTCAAAACCATCCTGAAGACAACGGATGAACCTGCTGCAAAAGACTCTCTCCTGAGCATGGTGAGGGATTGTGTATCTTTATATAATTTTAAGGCTTTTTTTTTAGGGACAGTTTAGTTCACTAAGATGTGATCAGTCTCATGAGTGTTGTGTTTGCTGCTCAGGTGGCGAGTGTGGAGAGCTTTATCAACAGTGTGGACTCGCAGATGCTGCAGAAGCAGGAGAAGCAGAAGTTGGCATCCATTTCAGCTCAAGTAGAGAGCTACGAGGCGGTGGAGGGAGGCAGTGAGGAGGTGGAGAGGGTGAGAACAGTTTCCTATCCAAGAATATATTGCACCGGTATATGAAGAATGAAGTAGGATTTTACTGTTGGTGATGCAACTAATTGCACATCGTCAAAATTGACAGGAGCAGTTATCACTTCTTCTTTTTTCTTTTCATTTGATGGATGTCTCTTTGATTCAGGACGTCTTTTTGAATGTTTACAGCAATACACTTTAAGTAACCGGTATATCTTATTTTCATGTCATATACTGTATTTATGAGAATAAGTGTCCAGAAAAGATGAAAGATGGAGGGACTGTGTTTAATCTAATAAGTTAATTAGAAAGTCTGATGACTGATTTTTGACCTCAGCAAAAAAATGTAAGTGAAATCTTTTCCCATTCTCAGATCCTGAAAGAGTTTAACCACATTGACTTGACGGCTCCTATGATTGACGTCTCTTCAGAGGAGACCAGACAGCTCCACCTAGAAGGAGCGCTACGTATGAAAGATGGCAAAGACAGCAGGGTGAGCTGACGCAGTGTTTAGTCTATTATGGCCTTTGAATGATCAATCACTTACATGACCTAGTGGCTATACTACATGGCTGATTATTGCTAATTCATGTCTGCTCTTCAGATGGAAGTCTATTGCTTCTTATTCACTGATCTCCTGCTCATCACGAAGCCTGTTAAGCGCTTGGAGAAGGTGAAAGTGATCCGACAGCCCCTCCTTCTTCATAACGTTGTGTGCAAGGAGCTCAAAGACCCAGGTTAACACACGCACAAACATACACACACATGCACACTTGGTGAAACATCCATTGAATTACAATAGCATAGTAAATTGTATGTACACACTCCTCATCCTGCACATTGTACACCTACACATTCATGCAATTATCCAGTCAGCCAATCAGGAGCACACGGGTTACACAGAGTGATGTGGGGGGGAAAAAAAAGTAAAGAGTTCCAAGGAGTTTTTAGTGTTTATAATAATTGCATAACCTAACGATTCCCTTATGCATGTCAATCTCCCCATAGGTTCTTTTGTTCTCATCTACCTGAATGAGTTCAAAAGTGCTGTGGCTGCGTACTCGTTCCAGGCCAACAGCGCCTCCCAGGGGCGAAGCTGGATAGACACAATCAGCACTGTGAAGGTTCGTGCTTACTGCATGTCTTTCCATCCCGCTACTTTATTACATAAAATATTCCAAAAAATGTTACAGTATATGATTGATCAGTGAAGTGCACATCCCCCCAGACTCAGCTGCAGCGGCTACGTCTTGAGGAGGCTCGACGGCATCAGGCTGGACAAAAACCAAGGCTAGAAAAGGAAGTGGAGGAGGATGGAGGGGAGCAGAGCAGTAACTCCACTGCCAGCTCTCCACGCCTTGGAAATAAAGGACAGCTTAACACAGGGTATGCTTTTCTCCACTGGTTGAAAATGTTTGCCCCCTTGTGGCCAAATAGATATTTTAGTTGAACCTTGATCAACAGTACACCAGGTTTACTACAAGAATAAAGGAATAGTAGTATTTGTCCTTCCAATACAATTGAATTTTCGTCCATTTTCACCAAACGACTATAAAAACAGCTTTTGTCTTCGTTTTAAATGGTGTATTCTTGTGTAGCATGAACTTACTAAAATAAATTCATTCTCTTTTCCACCTCAGGAACTCTGACGGCTCCACGGAGACGCTGTCCGTGTTGGAAACGGAGGATTCAGGAGCATGCTCAGATCTGCAAACCGATTCTGACACAGTACCATCTTCCCTCCCCAGCAGCGCCGAGTCCCAGCCTTCCCAGCATGCCCCAGAGGGCTCAGAACAGGGCTCAGAACTTGACCCAGAGTATCGCAGTCTGTCCATGGACAGTGCCTATGGTACACTTTCCCCTGAGTTGCTGCTGGATCTGCAAACCCAGACACCCACCAGCGAGCAGGAGAGCACAGAGGAGGAGGCCGAGGGAGACAGTGGAGAAGTCGCAGCAGAGGACGAGGAGAAAGAGGAGGAAGAGGAAGAGTCTGATGACAAGAGCTCATCAGGTTCTCGAATCTCGGTGGCGTCTCACTTGAAGCCTAGGCGGCGTCCGCCGGTGCAGTCGCGCGTGCACTGTTTCCAGAAGCTGGTAAATAAGTGTCATTCAGAGGACAACCTGCTGCAGCGGGTCAATGGAGAGGACACGCAAGACACAGGCAAAGACGTTGCACAGTGCTCGGATGCCTCTTACCAGCTGGGTCTGGAGTGGGCAGAAGGGCTGGCACATAGCAAGAGCCTGACTGAACTAAACGTCGCTAACCGAGAAACTCCTCACCAGAGAGACACGGAGAGAACACAGAGTGAGCGACTGGCGCACAGCTTGCCGTCCTATGTGTTCAGGAACACACTGAGGCGACGTGACTGCAGAAGGGACAAAAAGAAAGGCGTAAAGGAACGCAGCGGCTCGGATGGAGAAATTCCACAGCCTGGATCTCAGGAGGGGAACTGTGGTGCTTCAGAGGACGAGATGAGCGGGAAGAGTTCGCAGCAGCACAAGATGCTCACGCTGGCACAGCTACATAAAATACGCACCACACTGGTGCTGAACTCCACACTTACAGCCTCGTAAGTAATGCGTGTGTGCTTCGTTTTCACCAAAGTTCTAACAAGTGTGCGCTTCCAGGTTTCGGAAAATGGAATTGCAAAGCAGCCGTGTAAATTGACATTATTATTAGTAGTAGCTGTAGTAGTGGTATTAGTAGTAATACTAATTGGAGGAGGATGATTAACCATTAATATGAATAGTATTAGTATTATTAGTGAGTAGCTGTAGTAGCACTACTATTACTAGTAGTACTTATTATTAATAACATACATTTTTTTAGTAATAGGAGTACTACTTGTATTTTTTATTATTATTAGCGGTGGAACAAATAGTAGTAACACTAGCAGGAGGATTAATTATATTAATAGTATTATTTGTAGTAAAAGTACAAGTATTGTTCATAGTTGTGGTAATACTAATTGTAGGAGGAGGATAAGTATTAATGATAGTAGTAGTGATAATATTGTTATTCTTAGTAGTAATAGTAGCTGTAGTAACCATAGTAATACTATTGTAGTTATTTAATTAGTAGTGGAAGGAGTAGTACTGTTTGTTGTTGTTATTATTATTAGTAGTAGTAGTAGTTTCAATATTAATGGTCTAGTAGTAATAATACTTATAGTAGAAGGAGGAAGAGTATTGTTGATAGTAATTAGTACTGCTATTAGTAGTAGTAGTACTTATAGAAGGATGAGTGGTATTAATCAGTAGTGGAGGTATAATAACTCCAAGCACAATGATATGAAATTGTGTTCATTTAAACTTCACTCTCATTGTTTTACTGACTTTCTGTTTTTGCTCTCTCTGTAGGGAAGTGTAGAGACGGCCACTTCGTCACTCTGCCAACAGCACCACTTTCAGCCTGACGGGACTGACTTGCTTGCCACACGAATGCACTCTAACCAACGGGCAGAACTCATGAGCTTTTTGCACTTTTGTAATAATACAAGTAGCTTTAATAAGGGGGAGCAATACTTTAGGAGAAAACGGTCTTGAGCAACATGTGGAACACGGGAAACGTTCCAGCCGTGGTCTGGTCCATTCGTGCACTTGGACCTGATCAGAAGAGGAGGAAAAGTCAGAAGATTCGAAAAGTTGAATTCAAGCATGAGGTTAAATAACGGCACCTTGGATTTCCAGAAATTGAACGTCACTGTTCCTCTAAGCCGTTTCAAGAGTTAAAAGACACAAATCTCTGTCACAGTGTTTTTGTTCAATTTTTCAAACATTATTCTACAATGGGGGGATTTGGAGGTGAGTTACATTTCAGGTTTGTGCCCTCACCCTCGATTTCAGACTGTCCAGACGACCTCCGATGCTTACAAGGCAACGAGCGTTCCTCCATCCGCCATATAGGTGTTAGGAAACGAGAAAGCCATGCGACGGTCATACGGAGGCTTGTCAATACGAGGAAAATGCAAAACCAAAAATCTTGTCTGTAATTGCACAGTTCAAAGGTTTGAGCAGTCTGTTAACAGTTCACACATTCACTGTATTTCTTTTTGTGTGTGTTGGTGCGTGTATGATGTTGACTGTGAACATGTAATGCCATCAAGGGTGTATGCGAGTGAGAGAGTGTGTGTTTATGTAAATTATGACTTAAAATATTCGCTGAAACCAAAAATAACTATTTGAAGATGGCATGGTAAATGACTTGAGTAGCTACTGAATAGGCTACATAAAACACGAGGACCAGTATTAACAGAAAAACAGCAGTGATTTCTTATTCTGTGTGTGTGTGTGTGTGTGTGTGTGTGTGTGTGTGTGTGTGTGCGCATAATCAGTACAGTCTCATGATCTCAGCAAAGTTAATACTTGAGAGGAGCTCCTTACTCTAGTATTTACAGTATGAGGCGAACTAGTCTGTAAGGGGGATTGTCAGGATTTCATACACAAGTGAGACAAACTGAATTTCTTTATTAAAATTAATGTCTCATGAGTTTTGCTTTAAGACTGAAGAACGTTGCCGGGTTTTACATTTTAAGATGATTGGGAGAAAGTCCTCACCAAGGCTTTACTTTCAAGCTCTGTAACACTGCAACGTGATCGACATACATTTCCAACTATTTGGGGTCAGTGTCATTTGGTTTAGTTTTAGGATTAATGGAGAATCACCTGATCACAGATCAGCACTTATAAGAATCACTTTTGGAACTAATTCAAGACACTGAACGTATAACAGGATTTGGGTTTAGACTGAATTATCTGGTTTCTACAAACCTCACATTAACATTAGGGTTATTTATGGAAATAATGAACAAATGGCCTACTTTTCATAATAGTGTTTTAGCAGTGTTCAAGTTACATTCTGCCTAATTTACTAAACCAAATCCTTAAAATGTACTATTTGTAAATTTGCCCACAATTAATATTGTTCATTAATTGTTTACTTCTTAGTTGTTTTTGTTCATAATATTTATTAAGCTTGCTTTGTTTTTATATATGAAACATTGTTTGTAAATGTATTGTTTATTTCATGACAATTTTTTTTTTCATTTGTTAAATTGTCATTTGTTTAATTAAGAGGTTAATCTGCTGAGAACCAAAATAACCTTGTTCCCAGTGTTGGGGAAATGGTCCTGTGTGTAATAAAAAGGCATCTGATCTTATTTTCAGCATTCGATTGATTTTTGTAATATTACAACATTATAAAATTTTCAGAAGCACTGCTGCACTTTATAGGCTTCTACCACCCTGTCATTAAGCAGTGCTGATACTGATCCATTAGAGTTTTGTGGTTTTTTTTTTCATTCTTCATATCATAATATTCACATAGCAATTAATATGAACGTGCAATTATTTGCATTTTCGTTTGCAAATGTAATGAAAATTCGCTATGTGTTTGAAAACATTTGGATAGGAACACGCGTTATGACTAGTACTGCTTTTCTTATTGGCCTCTAGCGTCAGCATTTTTGCAGCTGATTTTCACAAAAACGTTGACTGCAGTTTCTCTATGCTGTGTGCTGTGGTGTGAAATAGGCACAAAACATAAGATGGAAGGAATCCCATTTCATGCATGTTGAGAAGCAAATGGAGTTCTGATCTGTTACTCTCCTACAAGTGAAAGCATTAATTAAAGAACATTTCCCCTCTCTCTTTTAGTAGCGCTTTCAAAACAGGACCAGTAACCTCTCTAAAGCCTGTATCAACATCCCAAATTGTTTGACCTGTTATAAATAACGGGAGTTAAAAGGTCAGAATTTGCTGTGTAATACAAACATTGTGCTCCGTTCTAAACATTTAGAATGGGAAACACATAAATACCCATATCTGGATAATCACCTGCTCCCGTAGTTTATGTCTGACCTCCTCAAGTGTTGACCAGTGTTCAGTTTGGCCTTCTACATGGTGTGTAACAGATAATGGAATGCAATAAAAAGACCTACCTGACCAGCTCATGCAGAGTAATATGGAGTGTCCTGCCAGGAACATTCCCAATAATCACCAGGGGCGGTGATTATTATCTGAATATCACAGACGTCCCACATCTCACAGATGTTCCAGGAGTCTCCTGCGAATCGATAGCAGCTCCCTGGTGCCAGCAAATTACATACAATATATTTTACACAGAGAGCGCGCAAAGATCCATGAGCTTATCTAAAATCTTTGGAGAAAAAAAAAGTCTTTGGAGAAGGAGAGCGGCTGACTGATCAACATAAGGAGAGATTGAGAAAGAGAGAGCATCCTGATTGGGTTCTCTTTTTTTCCTACAGCGATTTCAGCACTGCCTGTAAGGGGGTTAAATGATTGAAAAAGACATTTTGAAGTGAGCTAAACAGGTGTCACTTGTTCATTATCATAGCTACCATCATTTAAACCAGCTGCCAAGGAGCTCCGTCATGAGGCCAGCCTCCCTGTAGACTCGCTTAAAGTTGTAATAGAATTAAAATAATATAAGTACATATTTTAATGTCTACCCAACTTTATTTACAGATTAGTCAGAAAATAAACTATTGCAAAGTATGTTAAGGATATATATTATGCTTTGATTTGTTTTGTTTTGTTTTTTAAATAAATGAATTAATTAATTTTCAATTAACGAATTGGACTGGCTTGGACTGAAATGAGCTTTTGCAGGGTGGGACGTCTGATATCACTTGACTACCTTCTTGCACATGTACACCCCCATGCCAGAATATTGACCATATGACACTGCTTGCTCTAAACACTGTTGTCATACAGTCAAACAGTTCCCACTGGTTCTGAGTAAAAGGGAACCCGTGCAGTTATCTGGTATTTAGGTAGCAACTGTGCTGACTTCCTGGAGCTGTGGAATACCAATGCAGTTGGAACACTACTACCAACTTCCAGGTATTGATATCCAACATAATGGGCTAGTCCATGGAAAGGTGAGTAACCTCTCCTCTCAGTGACAAACACTTGATCTGGTACACATAGAACCATAGACTGTATACCGAACAAAGCAAAGCAATGCTCCATAGGCTCTTCACTGAATGATGGGAATCTTGAGCCCACACTGACGTGATCATTAGCAAAAAGGCTGGCTTTTTTGACATGACGTGATGGAAGATGACTCAAACAAACAAACAAGCCTGCAGTTAACCTGATAAAAGATGAAGAAACTTTAATTTATCACATATGCATTACAGCATAGTTCACATATCCCAGCTTATTAGGAGGCTGGGAGTCAGAGCACAGGCACAGCCTGTATCATGGAGCAGACAGGGCTAAGAACCTTGCTCAAGGGCCGAACAGTGGCAGCTTGGCACTGCTAGGACTTGAAACCATAACTTTCTGAACAGAAACCCAGAACCTTAACCATTGAGCCACCACTGCACCAGGTGTTAGGTTGAACCTCACCTGGAGAACTACTGAGAGGTGTGTGCCATATAGAACAACCAGACCTGTGAATGATAACTGTGCAGGGACTAGCAATCTTAAGATACCAGCCATGGACTACAGCAGTGGTCACCAACCCTGTTCCTGGAGATCTGCCTCCCTGAACACTTTAGTCTTTTGGTCTTGGCATGCAGAACAGTTTATTTTTGTCCAAATGTAAAAAATTCATGAAATACCAAACCAAACCAAACCAAGAATTAGTCTATTAACTTCTGAGTGTACCATATTACTCTGCTTCCGGTGAAAGTATCTGTAACTAATTACATCAGAACCTGAAAACCTGTCAATTTATTTCAAAATCTGAGGGAACCAAATGAATCCAGTTGCATCCTGCTGTCTAAATGAAACCAAGTGAAAAGTCTTTTGCTTTATTGCATGGCACTGGCTTATAGGCTGTACTGTAAGCGGGTCAAGGTGTATTTACAGGGGATTATATCAGCTAATCGGTGGATTACAGCATGTTGACTCCACACAAGGCCATAAGTCTGGTGGAAAAAAATGTGGCATTTTGGTCTGCAGGATTTTTTTTGACCACTTAATCCGTTCTCAACTCCCTCACGCACACATCTGGCCCTGCATAACATACTGATGTAATCCTGCATTTTGGTACAATTTAGTAATGCTTCATTAATACTATACTGGATTTTAATTATGAAAATGTAGCTTTCTTCTTGACCTGTAAAGTAATTATGAACTCTGGTATGCTTAGCTCTCTCTCTCTCTCTCTCTCCCTCTCTCTCTCTCTCTCTCTCTCTCTCTCTCTCTCTCTGTGTGTGTGTGTTCTTAGAGATCAAGTATGTATTAAGCATGTTAATTTTGACTATGGAACCTATTTATTTTGCCTTTAATATTATTTATATGTATTATTTAGAGCGAGAGAGAGAGAGAGAGAGAGAGAGAGAAGAGAATGAACAACAACTACAAATAAGCATCAGGTGTGCCACTTAATAACTCGCTCATTCCTCTCACACTCCAGCTAAAGACCTAACTTATCACCATAGTTAAAAGGATTGCTTTTGTTAACTGCTGAGTAGCCTGGATGCTAAACCTTAATACATAATTCTTCCATTTTGAATTTTGCCGCCTAAATTTTACTGATTGAATTTGATTATGGGTTTTTGAATATTTGAGAACTGGACTATTGAATATGAATTTGTGAACACTGACAAAAAATATTGAATATAGATACTTGAAATCCTAACTTTTATAATGTGTGAGAAACAAAAAACTAATCTGAAATTCAAAATAAATAAATACAGATGTTTGGTTTTCAACCTAACATTTTAGAATTATGAATTCAGCTGCCTTTAATTTTCTTTATTAAGTATTCAAATAATATATATATTTATAGTATTTATATTTCAAATTTTTCATTTTGTCAGTGGTTATTTATTTATTTCTTTATTGCTTCCTACTGCTGGTGTAGCTGTATTGTATCTGACTCCTTTTTGAACCCTATGAAACATCTATTATGTATTTCATATATAGCTTCTAAACTGATTTCTGGTGCTACTTTACCTGAAACGCCATCATGTGACCATACTCTGCATATGAAAGCAACATATGAAAATGTGCTCTGTAGTGAAGGGAGCTAGAGATTGTGGAGCATTGCAAAAGTGTAAATTTGTGTACGAGTGGAGGTAGCTTCATCTTAAACTTACAAACCCAGAAGGTCCAGGCCTATAGTGGTATTTGACGGTTAATGCACTTCCCTATGACAGATGTCAGAAAGCATCTAGTTAAAAAAAAATTCATAAAATCATCTGATTAACACAAAAAGGGCACTTTTGGAAATCCAGATTATGGACGCACTTTCATTTATTAAGCACTGCAAATCCCAGCACTCTGCACTAACACGGGATTTAAATCAGGTAAACTCTATTGTCTGTTTAAACAATCCGTCCTGTAAACCCCTGAACACAGTGTCCCTATGGTGACACTGTTATCTTAGTTAGCAGTAAAGGCTTGTATTTGAGAGCTTAACCGTGTGCTACGTTTTCTGTGTCAGCTTTAACCGACACCGTGTTTAAAAGGCCTAAATGATTGGATTTAGGTGGCTTTTGGAACTTCGACAGCAAGAGGCCCAAAAACAGAGAACTAAAGCATGTTTACAAAAGTCCTAGTGGCCATATGCAGCAGATCACAATGGGAACAGCTGTTTGCCATCAGCCGAGACAGCGTAGGATGGCATCGCTGCACGCTAACTAACCATGGGGGCTGCTGAGCAACAGCTGGCTTCAGCAAACTCCGAAGTCAAATGCTAGCTGAAAGAAATAGGAGAAAATAACTAAAAGATGCAGGATAAAATATTTTCCTAATTGCATAACCAATCTTTCTCATCACTGTGCTATGGTGGAGTGTATGTTTGTAGAGAATTATGTTCATTAAATGATACACTGGCTTAAATAAGCATTGGGAACTTATTTATATTTGCAGAAAATGTCTAAATCCTGATGATTTGGAAGAATATCAAAGTACATTTCATCATATTGTCTTCAATGCGAAGGAAGACAAATACAGGCAATCAACATATCACTTTATTTTGGCAGTTTGTTATGCCACGGTGTTGAAATTGTAGTACTTTAATAAAGTATTGATCTAATGTGTGCTATACACATCTGAAACTTGCTAGAAACTCTGTCATGCCGAATCATAGCCCTATGGATAGAAGTGTTACATCATGGACGACGTGAACAGATATTTCATTACAAGGTGTCACTCTGTGAAACCGACATTGTTTAAACAATAGTACAGAACCAAAGTAGTGCTGATATAGGGCAAGCTGTGAATCCGGTTGTTGTCATTGGTGTATAAATGTAGAGCGGGGTTTAAAATGTAGAGCAGTGTTTTTCATCCCCTAAAACATATGTCCTGCTGCAAATACTTACCGTATGTAGTACTATGGGAAATTATGTGACCGTAAGGAACAATTTATTAGCATGACTCACAAGATTACTGTAATTGTATCAGCCCATAAGAGGCTTATTGGCATTTCTATATTTTGTGTTTTAAAATGTGTTCCTTAATTAAATGGAAAGCCATTTGACAGGCCACATTGCACCACAATGCATTGGGCAGTGTGCTCATATATAAAAAAAAAAAAACTCATCTTGTATAGTGCACTGTGCCAGTGATAATACCTTCGGTGGATCAGGGACCGGGAATCCAAAGCAAAAGCCCCAATAAGTGAAGCTTAATAGAGACGAGGTGCCTCAAAGCAATCTGCGATTATCCCTGCTGTTATCATTAACATCATTACCACCATGCATGATGCTATTTAATCATTTAATGGCACAGTGGGGTTTTTTTTTTTTACTTCTAAAAGTCATTTCAATGCAATTAACTGCTGTTTTTGTGGTAGAAAAGGGCAGTTATTTTTTTTCCGAGAAGGACATTTGTGTAATTTCCTAGCAGTAGAATAACGTATATTGATATCAGACCAGAAAATAAATGAGAACTTCCAGAGCTTATCCCTGGAACACTGCTAGGAATACACCCTGGATTAGATACCAGTCCATCACAAGGCACTATGCACACACACACACACCTTTAACACGCTCATTCACAGCTAGAGGCTTGTTTTAGGAGGTGGGTGGTAATGCAGAGTAAATCCACGTGGATTCAAGCACATGCAAAAAAAAAAAAGCACATGACAGTAACTGGGTCAGGATTGTGATGTAGCAGTGCTACCTGCTGTGCTTTATTTCATTATATTCCATCAATCATTCATTTTTAAGCCAAACTTGCAAAGGTTAAAACTCCTGTACACTCGCAGGGAATTGTGGGTAATACACACAAGCCCTTGGTAACTGACAATACACCTTCTGGAGTTTACCTCTGAACTCGAAACTCTCTTTTATGGCTAACTTGTCCTGAATAGTTGATTCTGATTTTAATGCACTGGAGTTTATTAGAAAAGATTCTGGGTCTGTTATAGATGAGCTATTTTAGTGATGCGCTCCATTCCTTTTGACTAATCATTTTCAAAAAGAGACAGATGTTGTAACACCTGGAAATAATTGGCTCCAGAAACTAGGTAGCTAACTAAGTAATGATAATGTTATGGTGTATTTTGACAAACCAAGATCCAGATACTGAACGTATGTGTTGTGAGAAATAGTCATTAATGTGGGCTATTTTATTAGAGATTAACTAGTGAGATAACTTAGTTAGGTAATATGGGTTATTAGAGTAGTTTGGAACTTGGGGTTTTCCACACCTGTTGTAAACATTTAGCAAATTTGTAACTTCATCATACACAACAGCTATCGAACTCACAGAAGAACATGACATTTTTGAACATAACTAAATGAAACATATTTGTGGCTATTTTTTCATCTCCTTTTGTCACAACCACTCTCTTGCTCTCTTAGTTTATAATGACAGTGTGTCAATATACAGGTCATGTAGTCTTCAGCTCTGAATACAAACTCTATTTCCCAGAATCCAGTGGTGGCTCAATGATTGAAGGGATACTGATTAGAACTGCTAAACATTTCCATTTCCTGCAACAAATGACTACAAACACAGCCCCATGATCATTCAGTCTTGCTCCTGGTTTTCCACTGATGACTGCAAGCTTGTTGTTGGTTTCATTTGTATCTGTATTAGAGCTTATGTTTGTTTTTTATTCCTCTTTTGTCTGAATTGTTCTGCCTATCACCTGGCTATTAGGTTTTTTATTTGGCTTCAATTTGGATTAGCTCTTCTGGTTTGTTTGCTCTGTCAACTTTAATAAAACTCTACATTTGCATCCGACTCGGTGCATGATTCCTCACAAGTCTGAGATTTCATGCAAAAATCGTTCTCAAAAATACCTTTCTAAGAAAGAACAATTAGGAGTTTGGATCTTTTTTTAAATTTTGTTTTACATACTTTATGTATACATGTTCCTGGGCAATCAAAAAAATGGCCCATAATCGCAAAACATTATGCTTTTAATGGTCTTAACAACAAATCATTTTTTCAGAAAATTAGCAAGAACTAAAAAAAAAATGCACTCACTATCTGTGCCATAGTTGTCTTGCATCCAAAGATAAAACAATGAAAAGATTTAAATGTTTGAAATAAAATTCAAACTAACACATGTCTGGGTGTTCAAAAATGTTCCCAAATACCTTCTCTTTGAGGCCATTAACACTGACTGGAACCACACTGATTCTTCTTTTTGTAAAAATTTGTCTGCATGATAATTTAAACATTTAAGGAAATCAAAGGGAAAAGCCATCCCATACAAAGTGACTTTATCTTTTTGTTTAATTCTTGTTAATGTCCTGACCAACTCTTGACTGTTCAGCCCATCCAAAGCTTTGCCTGGGAGTGTACATATTACACGGTGTTTACAAATGACATTACCAGCAACAATGTAGAATCTAAGAAATATTTACTTGAATTTCAAAATGTCTTAGTATTTAGTGTTTCCTCTTGTTACTTTAATGATCCAGCTGACACAGACTCTACAAGTTTGTGTGAAGATCAAATCCCTCTTCTGAACACATGCGTCAATGAAAGGGATAATAATAATAATAATAATAATAATAATAATAATAATAATAATAATAATAATAATAATAATAATAATAATA
>JAQQZR010000015.1:16107338-16140725 GCA_030068235.1 Notoglanidium macrostoma | reverse complement strand
TTTGTCTGTGTTGGCCCTGTGGTGGACTGGCGACCTGCCCAGGGTGTACCCCGCCTCTCGCCCGAAGATGCTGGAATAGGCTCTAGCTTCCCCGCGACCCAGATGGATAAAGCGGTATAGATAATGGATGGATAAATGAATAATCTGACCTTTTCTCCAAAGTAGTTCACGAATTTGCTTACATTAAATAGTGACCCTGAAATTGTGCAACATCATAATACAGAATAGCTGAGCTGTATCTGGAAAATAAATCCTATAATTCTCACTCCAGGCTTTTTTTCATTTTTAAACGATCTATTAAAATCTTATCATAGTATGCCCGTGAACATTGCATATCGTTTCACCCCTAATTTCAGCACTTTACTGAGTCCAAATCAGGCTGGAAAGGGTTAAACCGTAGGAGGCGCGCGTGCTGAAATAGGGTGGAGTGAACTTGGACATCCACTATTACTTTTTTTCCCCCTTTATTTAATTAGGCAGCTCCTCAGTAAAGCAAAGCCATGCTGTCGTGTGCCTGATGGAAAAATCGATCCTATCATTACATAACACTGTGTTTAAATGTGCTGGAGTTGGTGGAGTGAGGCTGAAGCGGTGTGACCAACATGGGGGATGTGAGTGAGGCGTCTCTGCTGGATTACATCCATTCCTCTGGCGGAAAAGTTAAAGATTCAGACTTGATGAAGACCTATAAACAGTTTGTAAGCCATAGTGATTTGAACCTACGTGGTGAGTAGGCTTATTATGGGCTGTATGTCTGTTCTTTCCTCCCTGACAGTGATGCTGGGAACGTTACAGCTCTTCTGTCACTTCTGTCACTGCTTTTTTCCCGTCTGTGTGAAATCTCTGCGGCGTAGCCTATTCGGTCCTGTTTTATTATGATTTTTTAAACTAATTTGAATCCAATGCGAACATTTCGAAGCCCAGGCTGCCTTCAAACGCTGTAGGTTCTCTGTAAAGCCTCAAACTAACCCCATCTGCTTTACATTAGAAGTGTGTGGTAGCCGATAAGGGTACAGCGGGAATGCTGTCATTTCCGTTGGGCTGCGCGTGCACAAAAAATGTCCTCAGTGTTGGTGAATACCTACAGGGCTGAACTGATCCAAACAGTCTTCATTTATAGCTTATATAACCCACCGAGGGTGCTAATTCAACACTAAGCTTCCTCAGAAAATTACAAAATGCCTCAGTAGTAAGCTGTTCAGTATTTTTAATATACCTTAATGTCAACACACTAGCGAGGCAGTTAGCAATATGAACTGTTCTTATTACGAAAAGTTCCTTCAGTCACCTTAAAGATTACCTCACAACCAAGAGGGTTCTTCATTCAAAGACCTTTCCACATAGAACCCATTTATCCAGCTAGAACTATCAACCGCCCAAAGAGCATTTATATTTTTTTTCACTAAAGGTTTAACATATCAATAGACCTGAAATCAATGGATTTTAACAGACCAGCTGATAAAATTTGATGTGAAAAAAAAGAACATCAGAACAGAGGGTTCCCCTTTCAGAAACCGCTTAATACAGCTAGAACCATTAAACATCCATCTAAGGAAGATTTTTTACTAAAAGTTTAGATATTTACATTTACAGTGGACAGCGTTTTATCGACAGTTAAACAGCAACATAGGGTTCCCCTTTCAGAAAAGGATTCAAGTAAAACTCGTCGTAGAACTCCAGGCGGAACACCCGAGGAACATCTTTTACCAAATGTTTACATATTCGGCTTGGGTGAAATCGATGGACAGGATTTTAACATGACGGCTGATAATATATGATGTGGAAAAAAGAAAACCTCACAGAAAAGTCTCCTCTTTTAGAGACGGCTTCAAGTAGAACTCGTTTAGACAGCTCAAGTTGTTAGTTATCTGAGGAACAACTGGGGAACATAGCCAATCTGAAATCGTTGAACTTTTGGACATTGGACAGCGTTTAAATCTGACAGTTCTAAAGATCAGTCACAGAGAATGAGAATGCTAAAAAGCTTTAAAAAAAAAAAAGTTCAGACTAGAACCTCATTTAATGCAAATACACAAATGAATTCAAACATGTGAGGGAGATGTGGTTGGATTTTTGTGAGAAATAGAACAAATGTTAACCCCACCCTAAGCCCTAAGCTTGAACTTTTCACATGAATTTAGTCATGAGATTTGCTATGAATTCACCAACATGTGACCATGTTGGTTATGACTGTGACAGGCTACAAGTGTCCTAAATTTGTCCTCAATAAAAAAAGAACATTCAAAGATGTTAACACTAGCAAAATGCATCAGATCTCTCATTAATTGTTTATAGAGGCATTAAAAAGAAAAATAAATCTTGGAAGGAAAGAAAAAGAGAGGCTGGTGGTTGTGGTGGGTGTATGCTAGCTTGCTTTGCCAAATCTTCCAACAGCGCTAGTCCAAAGCCTAGCACCTAATGTTGAACACGCCCACAAGAGGTAAAATGACAAACAACATGAGCAACCCTCTCACTTGCTAGTGTGAGCATAAGGTTATGCTGTCTAACAAAGAACCTCCCTCTGGTTGGAACACAGGTGTAGTGATGGTATTTTGAAGTTCAATTCAAGTGAATTGGATTTTGTTTGTAGAGTGTTTTAACAATAGATATTGTCAAGCAACTTTGCAGAAGTCTGGATGTAGGTTTAGGTTAAGTCAAATGGGCAAGGAAAAACCTCCTGAGAGGACATGAGGAAGAAGCCTTGAGAGGAACCAGAATCAAAAGCGAACCCATCCTCTTCTGAGTAGCATTGGATAGTGGGATTATAAATCAGTACTCTTCTATACAGTACACTGTAACATCAAGCAGTACTAAGTGTGTTAAAAGAGAGCAGATTGTGAATCAGAGTCCTAAGATGAGCACAGGACAGGTCTTTATGATTACAGCATCAGTTCTACACTCTCCAGGTGAGATTTGCACTCGGACATAAATTATCCATGATGTATTACTTACTTGTTGACACTTTCCTAAGTAACTGTGTGTTCAGACTGAACACGGCGAGAGCGTCAAATTGACTGGAAGACATTCATCATTCGGCGAGCAGCAGCGTGATTGTCTTGAGTGGTGGAGGCTCCAGAAGAAAACTGAAGTCCTCTCAAGTTTATGGTAATAAGCTATGACGCGGCTCGGCAGCAACCAATCGGAATGCAGAAGTGCTCTGCTCTAAAGAATACCAGAGAAACAACCATGTAAACTATGGTTCCATTCAGACTGGTCCCAGGTAGCCTGTGATGGAGGAAAAATTCATAATTGCGGTGATTCATAGTGACATTACAAATTTAAAAAGAAGCTCAACACTATTTTTAGGCAACATTTTCTCTCTAGGACCCTTGTTTTTAAGCGGGAATGCAATTAATTGGCTCCAAACAACACAGATTTGACAATTTACAGCAATTAGCCACTAAACCTCGACCAGGAGCACATTTACTCTAATGCAAGCTACACACAAAGTCATTTAAAATGAAATTAAAACAGTTAAATACCAAGGCTAGTAAATATGTCCTATAACTCGCATGTTGAAATTTGACTTGGCATCAACACAAAATTACATCTCACAAATGGCTCTTGATTAGTCGATTTTGTTTATTTTCTTACCAAACATGTAATAAAACGTGATCATTATTTTCCTTTATCGATCGATTTCACCTTTAAAAGATTTCATGAGGTTATACGCTACTTATGGTCAGTCGACTCTGCACATATCGGTTGAGTGTATATTTGTTTGCTGCCTCTTTAAATAAAGCTTGCATGAACGAACTTGCAGCTGCCTATTTCGACTACGTGACAGAGAGTCCACAAACTCCAACAGCATCCAAGGCGGCCGTATTCGAATTTTGACGGTCTTGACGTCTTCAGTCTGACTGCAGGGTAAGAACTACCATGTACAATGCTGCAGAAGGTCATGTGGATCATCACATTATGTATTTGAATTTAACCACTTAACCAGCTTAAAATCTTAGCTACACGTATGTTCCACTACACGTCTTCATGGTTCCGCTCGGAGCCGTGTGTTCTCTCCGGATGCACAAAGTCGCACATCTGGCACCATCTGACCCTGCTGTCCAATTATCAAATTGTTTCAGAGCATTGACAAATCTACTGCAGTGGGGTAAGGCCCTGCCCATGGAGACGGTCTAGATTTTTGTTTTATGAAATGGACTTTGAGCAGTTACTATTTTCTCTCTGGGAACGCGCCAATGGGAATATCTCGGGTCGCCGTGAGGGTACTGATCACAGGGTAATGAATAACCCTGTGTCCTTCAGGAATTCTCTTAAATTGCATGCTTAAATGTTGGCTTCCCTTTTGGGTTTCCTGTTGTTGTGCAATACTGTCCATCTGGCAGGAAAACGGAAAGGTTGCAGCTGTCATAGGCATGCTGTCTTTTGTAAACGCAACCCATGGAGTCTGCAACGTATTGAAAGCACCAACCTGGTACTAATTCATCTAGTTGATACTATCTTCGTGGCAGCAGTGGCTTGTTGTTTGTTTCACAGGGACGTTTTAGAGATTGAAGTCTTGACGACCTTTTACCCAAACATTTTATTGTAGTGTTTGGAAATAGTATTGAATACAAAATTGAGCTGGAGCTCAACATTAAGCTATTTGCTCAGTGTAAACCAACTTTGGTGATGTTGGAGAAAAGTCCATTTACAGTCATTAAAAAAAAATTCGGGTTGAATCGGCACAAAAATATGTACAGAGACAGTGGGAGGCAAAATGACATCATCCAAAGGGAATGAAGTATGGATTAACTCTCCCTAGTCAGGAACTTTTTGCATTCCTAAGACATGCCTGAGGATAATCCCTACCTAAGCTTGATTATCTTTAATGTTAAAACCACCTGAGAAATACCAACAATCCAGTAAACCAGTGATATACTGTATACGCTGTGGTTTTTGTGGTGAAATTTCTTTTTTTGGCTTGAATTGTCTGGTTAGCAATGTTACCACCAGTGGCTTTGATACCAGTACTCATTTGACAACTTCCTTTTTTTTTTTTCATTCCACACTCATCATAAACTTCATGCAAATATAATTCAATATACATTTGTTGCCACAGCTTAAGCGTCATTACAAAAGTCCCCGAAAGTGACAACGTGCTTGTAAAAGTGTTTTGGTTTTTACCACGCAGCGTCAAAAGTGTAATTTCCTGGAAGAAAATGGTGATCCTGCAAGCTCAGAGATTCACACTTATATCGTTTCGCTTGCCTTCTTACCAACAGCCGTTTAAGTGAACACTCGAGTAGGCAAACACAAAGTGTGCTAAGGTTAAGGTTAGTCATGATCTTTATATTCTGACATTAAAAAAATATTTATTAAATGCTGTCCAATGAGAACAGCTAGATAGTAAGACGTACCATTTCATGCAAAATAATTCGGGCTGCATGTTTATTCTGATATTCCATACTCGTGGGTTTTTTAGTAATTTCGTGTCATTAGTGAGTAAAATGAAACGCTGTTTTTTTAATGGAAATCTTTTTGTCTTTTCTCAGCCAAATACAGGGAGGACTTCAAGCTCATCATCGACAGAATAGCGGTGTGTAAAACTGAGAATGTGAGTAAGACATTTCCAGTCAGTTATCAACCAGTGAGATCCATTAGTGAAATGTTATTCTTAGATGACTGTGACCCATGAAATTGAAGCATGATAAGCTTATAATGCTTCCTGTACGTGCCTTTGGGAAAAATTCTGCATTCCCTAGGAAGCCGGTTGGAGTGCGTCAGACCGTGTCTTGTGTATTTTTAACGGGTTATTATGGGGTGGACAAACCATAAATGATCCGATGTGCTGCCAAGTTATAAGCTATGCTTGTCCAGAACTCCAGTTAACTCGGCTTAAATGGAATCCGGCGCAATTCAACGTTATGAAGCCGTTAGTCTTTATTCTCTCCTGAAAATGTCTCGTATCATGTTTCAGCCATCAACAAAAAGGCAGAAAGTCTTCGGTTAACATTGCTGAGGTGTTCTCTTGCATTGTGCTTTACTGCAATTTTGTCACTTCCTTTCATATTCTTGATACAGAAAAGCATCCATGTAAGATGTCTGGTAAAAACAGATGGGATACACAGTATAGTATAATAGTGATTTGTCCACCTCTGTATAACCGTGTTGGTACTTTGTTTAATAATAAAGGACCATTCAGTACGTTTGCATTCTTTCAGTAGCGCTTAAACCCATCTTTCTGTGTTTTTATGTGATCCTAAAATCAGAGTTTTGCATACCAGGTGCTTTATGGAAAGATCAGCTGACAGTGGCACGTTTTTATGCTATTTATATTGTATTTCCTCTTGGACTATTTGTATCGTCAGGCTTTACAATATAAAAAAAGCAACACTGGAAAATATGTGAAATCAGAGCCAATACCGATTTAGTCTCAGCCCCATATTTACCCTGATACTTAATATGGGTTTAGTGAATTCCTATTTTGAGCTGCAACTCCTTTCTGCCTCTTTTAGGCAGAAGCCAAGTGAAGCCTGGTTTCTCTCGGACGGAGCAGCGTTTCTGTGACCTCAAGCAGCTAGAAATCATTATCTTTGATCAAAAAAGGCAGTTTTAGGACCAGCTGGTTAGAAACACTTGCATAGTCTTGGTTCAATCTTTAATGCGTTTCTTCTTCAGGGAGAAAAGTACCTTATTCTGAAGAAGAAGTACAGGCAGATCATGCAGGGCCGTGAATCTGAGACCGCCGCTCCGCAACAGAAGCTGAAGACGAAAACGTACCAAGTGGAATGGTGTGTAGGACCAACCATTACTGTCACTGATGCCCCAGACCCAGACGAGAAGGACCATGTGAGTACATCACGACGCGGGAAAGTGTCAGTTAATGTTCTGTTTGGGTCGAAATGACGATTGTTGGTTGGCTCATGGTCTCGTTGTGAACAGGTGTTTAAAATGATTGCTTTCTGTAAATGTGAAACAAAAGTCTGATTTTAAAGCAGGTTCGAAAATCCTTGATATATGCACACCTGTGACTAAAACTGAATTAATGCGGCAGGTTTTTAAATCATTGTTTTGTCTGTACAATATCCTGTTATGTTGCTTAGCAACCAAATCTTACTGTTAACAGTCTGTATTGCATGGGGGATTTTTTTTAATGCGAATATTATTTATAATAAATGAAATCATTTATTGGAAGTTGTTTTTATCATACTGGTTTTGCTGCCGTTGTATACTGTGCTTCGAGCACCCCTACTAAAACAAAATCACATTTACGCACGCCCTTATTTTTTATTTCACATTTCTGTCTCTTATTTACACTGATCTGATTTCCTGCCTTCCCTTGTTTTTGTTTCTGTAAGTCTTCTTGATGTTTCTAATAAGGAAAATGCCAAACCGAAGCATTAAAAGCAGTAATGCAGAGAGCTAGTTTTTCATTAGACACAACCGTGCACCTATTTTGAATGGTAATGTTATTTTTTCGATGAGTATTAGTGATATACATCAGATAGACTGATGGAAGGATTTGCGTAATCAGGAATTTAGGCGACACATGACTTGTGTGATAGCATCCCTATGCGACTCCACTAAAGCTCAACGAACAGTAGGTTCTCATTTCCATTTGATTTACCGTATGCGATGTCCTCTGTTTAACTGACGCCCCACATCTATTTGCAGTCAGGCATTCTCTTGGAAAACCTCTTGCTTGTCCTATTTGCTTCCAAGCGTTTGCTCACCTGGAGCGTGGAATCAGACAGAGATAAGAGAGGTTCGGCCAGATAGACAGGTCTTTTGCAGTTTGCTTATCTTTCCTTTTGTGAGGGCGGCTGAGCAGATGTCAGTGCAGGTAGAGAGAAAGGGGGTTGTTTATTATCATAAGTATGTTTTTTTTTTAACCCAGCCTTGCATTCTGGAGGGCAGTCGATTGTTTTCCTCTGCGCCGAACTCACTCAATTAGCAAGCCAGTTATGTGTTAAGTGTGCAGCCATCAATTTTTCATAACAGTGCTTTAGGTAACTGTTCACATCGCTACAATGAAAATAGACGACGTGAATGACAGGCACATGGCGTGACTGGTCCAGGGAGACATCTGTTAGGTCATGTGTACCGAATAAGGTGTGTCATGTGTCCTCAAAGCAGCCATGTGACATTACACTTGATTGATGTTTGCCAGAGGAAGCTTATACTTGCACAGATTGGTATTGAGATGCTGAGCTAGAGATCCAATACGGTATTGACGATATAATGTTATCAAATGTATCATAGAAATGCCTTCGAGAATCATGATACGATATCTTTAGCTTCTCGTCCAGCAGGTAGAATTTGGTTTTAACGAAAAAAAAATAGGTAGATCATTTGAGGACAAAATGCTATAATGAATGACCTGGGATTGCAATCAACTAAACCGGAAGCTTGTCTGTAAGGAGAGTCCTCTCCGTTGCTCCGTTGATTTGAGCGTTCGTACAGGGAAAGGAAACAAATGAACAGGAAGTGAAGTGCTAGCAGGATATTGCGAGAGCTTATGGACGGCATGAACTTTCTGGATCATGAAGCTCCATCGTGATGTCATTACACTGTTTACAGAGAGATGGGTTGTTGAACAGAGGTTTAAGAAGTTAGCAAGAGCATCTATAATGCAACAGGTCAAATCCGGATGATACCTTATTCATCCGTGGGCTTTCCGAGACCAAAAATGGCTGTGCTCTGAGGGCGGAAGGGAAGGTATTACTCTCTCCTCAGACTTTCTGAGCAATACTAAGCAATCCTGGGTGACCCTGCAGGAGCAGCAGTTAAAAAAACCCATGTTGTTGCTGTCGGCTTTCACGTGTCACGGAGTTCATCTGCTTACTAGATGTGGTGACATAAAGGACAGCTAACTAGATCTGTCGCATGACTAATAATAATCTGGTGGGTCAAAAATAGTATATTGATGCAAGGAACAATACTAAACTGAACTGGATTGATTGATTGATTGATTGATTGATAGTTGTCAGCATCAGCATAGTTATCAGCAAAATTAAATAAGGGTAATGAGGCCAATATTGTGTTTTTGCATCATCAAGTTTTTTTAAACTGTTCGGTTACATTTCAACAGTCACTGTCTTTAACTGTAGTTATGTGTGCTAGTAGCTATGCCACGTTTCCTAAGTGTGAATTTCCTTCCCGGAAATGATGCGTCACAGCTATTCTTTCAGCCTGGGTGTGAATTGGGACATAAGACACAAGAGCTGATGTGTCACTTCAGCAGACATGCAAAGCATAGCACCTCATGTGAGCTGATTGGACGAATAAAGAACGAATTAAATGGAATAAAGTGGTGCATGTGCATGGGTTGCTTGAGCCAGGAGCTTCTTGATTAGAACAAGGCTACAGTTTGTTGCTAATTGTGGTTTGTGAGGTTTAACAGTACAGCAGGCCAGTTTTCACAGATTAGAACTGGCACTGTTTCCTGTTTCCTGTTACAGATGTTAGACAGCAGAAGTCATTCTAATGTGAGTATTCTAGCAAAAAATAAAAATAAAATAACCGTAAATGAGGTCTCAAATTTAAATATTAACATGCAGTAAATGTGCCACAGCTAGTATTGCTATTTAGTAAGCAGCTGTGTGCTAAGTACTCAATTAGGCAAGTCTGGCATGTTGTATGAAGCATTGTTTTTGCTCATGGATCTTGTCTGTCATTGATAATCAGGTGACAGTTGACCAGCCCTCAGTGGAGAACCCAGAACACCGGTCAGAGGAGAACCCTGAACCCGCAGACGCAGAGGATGAACTGGAAAAGGACTCAGGGTCAAAGGTTAGTGAACAGCACAGGAAGTCAGCATTACAATTCCTAAAGACAACGTGTTCTTCTGTGCCATGCTATGATGCTGTGTGTCACCACTAGAGGGCGACGGATTAATTAATCTGCGTTACTGGACGTGCCTGGGGCAGAATAACAGCATGAAAAGGGCCTTGTATTTCCATGTGAAAGACACGCTGTGTTGTTGTGTAAAACAGCAACATGCTTTGCCTCATTAGAGAGAAAATAATCATCTCTCTTCTCCCCCATTCAAATGTATATCAGTTTTGGGCGCAGCGATCCTGTTTCTTTTTTTTTTAAACCCGTGGTAGAGAAAACAGTAGAAACTGACTTTTAATTATTTACTGGAATTTAATTATGCCACAAAATCATGTGACACATCGCAAGAAGGAAATAAATCAATCAAAATAATGAAATGTCGGATACTATTTAAAGGTTAGCTTTCAACTGATAATACCGATTAAAAGAATAGAGAAGCAAAAACGCTTGGGAATGAGTAATAATACCTGAAATAATATAATGAGTAATATACAGCACCCTACATATAATCTTTGTAAGGTTGATTTGAAACGAAATGTAATCTTTGTTCCTGCTTTTTCATACTTACACGCTTGGTTTTGAAATAACCAAGGGTTGCTGTTTTAGAAGCACTTTTTTGTGCACACGCATGCAGACGTGATCATTTATTCGACTCGAATGTCCTTCCGTGGACTCAAGAGACAAACCGATCATAATTGTGCGTGTAGAAAAATGCAGCCCGGTCCAGATACCACATTAACATGTTTATTTTTAACAAGGTAAAAGCTCCGACGGTGAGTTGCCGTGGCAACACGTGTTTGGTTTCTCGCGCCTGGTTCGGAGGACGTGTGTGTGAGTGTTCAGACCTTGACAGATAATGATTCATGTAGTTACCTGTTGCACTTCGCAGTTTTGACTTTCCGTCCCAGTGGAAAAGGCATGTGGCTCCAGTCCTGCTAGAGCTTTTAAGTGCGGCGCCATTTACAGCGGACAGTTTGGACAGTTAGCGCAGCGCACATGAAAGAAAGTGTGTGTTTGCTCTCTGTCTGGCTGACCGCAGTTCCCCCTACCCTCTGGACAATTAGCAATCACTTGCTTTCTAAAACCAGCCAAGCTGCTCCATTTTCCTCTCTCACGAACACGTTGACTGACACGTCGGTCAGCCTGCGTACAGCCAGATTGGCTCTCAAAGTGCTGGCCTCTTGTGAGCATAATTTCAAAAACAGCAAAATACACAACGTGAGCAATTTAGCTTTCAGTGAAGCAAATTGTTCGGGTTTTGACCGCATGCTTGGCCCCGTCTTGTTTAAAGAGGGTGGAAACTCTCGTCTTTGCCCTGTATCCTCTCCTGCGGGTGTGTGTTTCATTTGAATATCCTTTGCGTCAGTTATTTACTTACATGTTTGTTTCGTACTGTATCACTCCTCAGAAGCCCGTTTACTGTAAAGTCCATTCTAAGACCAGAAGTCATGTATCGTTTCCTCTTCTGTGATGTCTGATTTTGATGTCTATGGCCTGTTCGCTGTGTTTAAGACAAACCAAGGAGTTTCACACATCACTGCTTGAATTAGGCAGCGTGACGGCGGTGGAAATTCTTTTAGTAACACACACTGTACTAGTGTAGAAGGAGGAAACATGCTGCTTTCACACACACACACACACACACATACTTATTACAGGGAGTGATTTTGTGTATTAGAGATCAATAAAAGATCTAATAAATGATGACAGGTTTGCTTTGTATTAGAAAGAATTTACCTCATCTTACCATCTCTCTCTCTCTTTCCTTTTCCCTTTCCCAGTCAGAATCGGAGCAGGAGGAGGAATCTATGGGTAGTGTAGAATCTGCAGCTGTAGCTGTAAGTGTCACTAGGTTTCCTCTTCTTTTATCAGCTTATAGTTATAAGCAATCGTATTCAATATAACATTTACTAATCTAAAAATATTTTACTTCTTCAACTATGCCGTCTCTTACACTGTGGCATTCAATTACGGTATATTTGACCTTGTTATATAACATATATATTGGTTAGACATCTGTTTGTTATTTGCCTGTTACTATGGAAACAGTATATTATGGTTTCAGTATATAGTATAGTATATTAGAGCAAACACATTAACCTGTAAATGATTATAGCATTAATACGTAACCCCGGCCAAAAAAGATCACTTTGGCAAATACGGACTCCTCGTCGCGATTATATTTTGTTCATATACTAATCAGAAAGCTGTATTTTTTTTTGCTGTATTACTTGTTCTAATTGTAAATCTGTTCATGAGTTAGGGTTGGGGTGATATGATGAAAATATCATATCGCGATTCTCAAAGACATTTCCATGACACACGATACGTATTAACAATTTAGATGCACAAGCAATTTCCCAGCAATACAATGGTGTTGCGTTAAAACCAATTGTTCGATATATGTATCCATGTAATACCTACAAAAAAGCAATCGTATTATTTTTTTAATATTTGAAACATTTGCATTTAAACAATATACAATAATGTATGTATCATTTTAAAGATTAACTTTAAAATCAGCTGCTTGCAGTTAGTTTGCAATGATAAATTGTTTTATTCGTGATGTCGCAGAAAAGTGTATTGTGACACAATTTATCACAATACCAGTGTTATGTCACCATTTCATCCAGATCTGTTTTGAGCACACTGAGTATATCCGTTTTGATTTTTTGGTTTCATACTCTTGCGTATTATATGCCACCTTCAAGTCTGTTTCTGTTTCGGATGGCCCCGTACAAACCTGTACACTATCTCTGAAGTAATTTGCAACATCTGTAACCTGACAGATGTGATGATTTAAAAAAAAAAAAAAAAACCCACCCCTTTCACCTTGCTGCTGTGGGTCGTGATGTAGCCGTGTCCTCTCTGTAACGGCGGTGCGATGTTTCTGCACGGTGATGTTAGTGTGTTCTTGTCGTGTTCTTCACCGCAGCTGGATCCTATTGAGAAAGAGTGGATCTATTCTGCAGCATGCGGCAGACTCTCACACCTCACGCAGCTGCTCAGACAGGACGCCTCGCTGGCCAACAAAAAAGTAACCAGTTTTATTCTAAAACAAATCTATCAGCAAATCAAACCTGGGAAAATGTAAAAGTCCTGTTGTTACTCATAATGTTTTTCTTGTACGTTCACGTCAATCCAGGATTTTACCTCAGTAAGTTGCTTCTTTTCTAAGCGTTTGGTTTGTCTTAGCATGCGAACATAACTATTTACTAATAATATCTTTTCTCTTTTGTCCCTTATATTTTCTGCTGGTTGGTGATGAAATCCTTCAGGGGGTGAGTACATTTTATCTTCGTTCTCACTCGCTGATGACGAACTTGCACGTGTGTGTAATATGGAAATAATAAATCGGTCCTGATCTCTGGCGATGTCTCACAAACGTTGTGATTCTACACGGTTTCTTCTCTTCTCCAAGTGCAGAGTGAAGGAACGCAAAAAAAAAAACTGGGGTTGGGGGGGGGGTCTGTCCTAGGCTTACATTTCAAAGGGTTACTATCAAAAGGATTATGAAAGATGGCTTTTTAGCTCCTGCACCCTCAAAACAAGCTCAAATCCTTTTATTTGTCTCTTCTCCTTCCCTTGCATGTGCGCTTAAGAGCTTTGCCCTGGTGTTTGTTGTCCCTCCCTGGCCCGGAGTTCTCACAGTGTCCTGGCTTGGACCACCTTCTAAGAGCCGCTAAGCCTCGCCCTTCCCCACCCGGACAAGATACAACAGCAAGCATTGAAGTACAGGGGAGATTAGGTGCCACCTCAAAGACTTCAACCACTTAAAGATAATCTGAAAGTAATAGCGCAGGCTAGGATTAATTGGGCAACAATGGCGAGCCTGACCTCGGGTGGCTTTGATGCCCTCCCTCCTTCCCTCCCTGCCCCTCCCCGCCCCGCCCTGCCCTGCCCTGCCTGCCAGCCTGTAGTTGCATGCCAACTGGTCAAATCACGCACGACAATCCAGCGACTTTTGTTACGTTGGCACGGAGCCGGATTAAAAAATTTCCTCGTAGTCATTAAGGGTTGCTGCTTGGCTTAAGTGACTGCTGAGGTTTTATCAGCGCTTAAGCGGGACGCTCTTTTTTTTCTCTTCGTTTGTTTCTTCCTCTTCGGCTCCTCTAAAGCGCTTAAGCATCGGCTCGTGCTGAAGAAGGCGCTTTTGCGGCAGTAACCTGACACAAGCGTTATCTGCGTTTTCCTTTCACGCGTCAGGAATGCGGGGGGTGGAATTCCAGCTGCGCTTCTTGCAGGGCGACCCGAAAAATAAACGCAGATGCAGCGTGAACATTCCTCGCCTTTGAGCATTGCAAGCTGTACCTGTCCGTCAACGAGTGCAAGACAGATAACGTGTGAATGAAAAGCCACCTGTATGCATCCCTTACCCCCTCCTTATATCTCTCCTCTCTCTCTATGTCTTCCCTTCATGTCCTGTGTACCACGGCCCCTCCCTGTTGTCCTGGACCGACTCTTGCTTCCTCCAGTTTGTAAGTATATAATTTTCCCATCTCCTCCCTTTTAAAAGGCGTCGTGAATATGTGTGGCAGTGCCTCCCTTTGTTTCCCTTGTTAACAGTGCTCCTAGAACAGGACACGGTTGTTGTATTTTACTCAGTGTGGCCAGAGGCGCACCCCACAGGGCCTAGACAGGAAGTTGAGCAATAAGGACAGGAGACGCCACATCCTGTAGGCCATCGTCCGTCACACCCCGCCCCCAGAGACCTGTCGGCCTGTCGCTCAAACGGCCAGATGACCAATCCGTCCCGAGAGTGTGACAGCGAGGACAATGGGTCCGTAGATAGAAGAGCCAGACTCCATTTATCACAATCTGTCTCGAGGGCCGAGCGTAGAGGAGGGGCCGAGGGTCGTCCCACCGCGGCGGGACACTTACAGTGGAACATAGATGAGAAAAAACAGTAACAACAGCTGTTTTGGCAATCTTCGCAAGCTGTCCATGTAGCATAAATCCCTTTAGCAAAGGATTTTTTATCGTAGCAACAAATCTATTGGGTTAATTATTTACATCCTTCAACAATTTACGGACTAGAGGGCAGTCTTTTGGTTTCTTTCCGTCACTGTTCGGTGATAAGTGAGTTCTGCTGTAACCTTTGAACAAATGTTAGCGTGATTACATCCGTACATCTAGTCGGTGCTATTTTAGCCCGAGTGCTTTGTTAAACACCAGGTTTGTGCGTGTAGAATCCATCATTTCTCTTCCCTGTGCTTGTCCATTATTGTAGCTCCAGCTTGTGTTTGTGTGTGTGCTGGCCCTGTGTCTTCTTGATGGGCTTGTCAGTGGGCTGATGCCTGGGTGGGTCCTCCATCACAGGGTCATACCAACATCATCAATCTTGCGCTGGGTGACAGGCCCCAGCTTCCCCCGCAGTGGGCACACTGGTTTGTTGTTTTGTAATTAGGCTGCCATTAGATGGCAGGAACCCGTCCTCTCCGCGCACAGCTGGACCCCTCCTCCAATGAGCAGGAGAAGCCCGCGGCCGCGTTTTCCGGCATTGTGGGAGCCGTGGAGTGTGGAGCGGCCAGGAAAAGCAAACTGAGCGTGTATTAGAGCTCGGTTCATGTTGCCTAGGGATTGTGCGATTCCCAGAAAGCCTTGTTAGGGATTAGACGTCTGATCTTGACTAAAGAAGGAATCAACAAGCCACTTAATTGAACTAATCTTGGATCACATTACTGTTACATTTCATTTTTAATCTTCTAACTTTCTCACTCGAGCGCACTCGTTCTAATACAAAACATGTACGTTTTTATTTAATGCTTTTATAGTGACAGGCACTCGTCTGTCCAACATGATCGGATACAATAATGAATGGATTAAGACGCTAAAAATGTTATTTAACCAAGCAAATTTATGATCGTTGATCCGGAGAAGCTTTCTGTAAGGAGACGTTTATTGGACGCGTATCGGAGGAGCCTCCACTGTCCGGCTTTGCCAGGCTATGTGATTCTGCTCTGTCTTATTAACTTCAAGAGCATGTACTTGAATGACTGTTTACAGAGCCTACGACGTAAGAACAGGAACAAACTGGTTTCGCGGACATTCCACGATGCTAAATTTAACCGTAAACAGACGAATAATATGACGCGTCATCCTTCGATACATAATATGTTGAAATCGTTGACGACATGCTGTTATAGGAAGGCACTCGTAGGAAAATCACATTGCCTTGGGCAGCATCACACCACCCTGTTAATTATCATAAAGCTGTGTTTTATACTTTGCATGACCTAACCACATCCTGCAGAAAAAGATGCGTGTTTAGCGTACTGTACTTCTACATGATCTTCATATTTACAGTTATGAAGCAGAAACTTTTCACTATATGCTCCAGTCCTAACATTAAAACCGCAGACAGGCGGAGTGGCAACTGTGTGGCAAGGACAGCGAGATTATCTGAAGCTCGATAACGCAAAAACAAGTTGTTTCATATCAAGTCAACAGAAATTTAAGTACAATTTGCTTAAAGTGTGTTCTGTCAGAGGAAAAAAAAACGTCTGACTCGAATAATACACATTTAAATAATATTGACGAAATCCGTGCCTGTAGACTTCATTCTAAGGTTAAACGTGACCCTGTCGTATACGTCGATGTATATTTTAATACCAATTTCTAATAGCTGTTATTTCTCCTGGATGGTAACTTTGACGTCTAGAATCTACAACAACTGTACGTCGTACCCGTGTACAGTCCCGCAGATGTGATATGTTAAGCTGAGCGCCGTGTGTGTTTCTCAGACCGCTCTGCACTGGGCTGCTAAGCACGGAAAAGAGGACATGGCTGCTGCGATGGCTGACGCCGGGGCCGACGTCAACACCAAAGCTGTGAGTTCCAATGAAAAGAAACTTTCCAGTTGTCCACCTTGTTTATTTAAAACATACCTTTGTCAATATCACAGGTTGGATTTATTGTCCTAACGCTTTATTAATTAAACAACATGGTTGTTGTTTTTTTTTTCTGTTGCAGCATGTAAGTAACTGCCCCGGTTTGCCCCCTGTTCGTGCGGGAAATTGGTACGGTACAGTGACGCCTTTCTCACGTGCCCGCCTGGTTTCCAGGCTTCTGACATAACGAAGGGAAAGCACCAAGTCCAGCTGTACAAATGATCGCGGGCTCTGCTTCACAGCGCATGTTCATAAATCAAACTGTGTCATGTTAATCACTTCCCCTAAACAATGTCCTCATGTATTCCAATAGCCAGGCCCTGAGAGGAGCAATTGCACTGAATTACCAGGCAATTATCATGCTGTCATTAGGGTCTGTTGCTGTAACCTTACCTAATTTGTGTCCTCTCACCCTCTCGTTTTTTCCCCCTCCATCTCTCTCTGTCCTGATCCTTCCCTGATGTACGCGTGTCGCTGCATGGGATGCGCCAGGGCGTAAGTGTTCATTGTCTTTGTTCATTTGATTACTGCTATATTATACATAGTTCAGATGAGACTAAATGGTTTCTGGTTACAGGGATACACACCTTTACACATTGCTGCCCTACATGGCCACATGCATATATTTAATCTACTCATCCAAACGTACGGTAAGCCTCCGCTCAAAGACTTACTTATGTTATTAAGGACTCGTGATGTAATCTGGTAACATGAAAATCTTTAAAGGGGTACGGAAACGTTTTTCAGGCTATTCTCCGTCCCACACGTGTGATTACCCCAGACATGTTTCCGTCGTAAGAACTGATGCTCTTATAACGGAAGCCTAAGGGCAGGCGTAGAAATCCATCAGTAAATGTTTACATTATGATCTTATGATGAAAAATAATGAACTACTAATCATGTAATTACATCGATGCTCTGTGTTCAGGTGCTAAGGAGACGGTGCGAGACTACAGCGGCCACTTAGCGTCCCATTACCTGAATATACAGAAAGCAGAGGAGAGCAGTGATCTGAGTGAGTCATCTCAGTCATACAGAATTTCTCAGTGTTTTTATGTATTTATAGAGCTGTGTCACTCACTGGTGCACACACACTTCCTGTCTTCCTGCATGACTTCCTGCATGACCCCTACTGTGTTTCACGCTCGTCGTAAATAATTAAAGCGATATTCAATATTCATGCACATTATTCGCACACTTTATAAAGCACAGCTCTGTTCTGATTGGTCGGTAGGTGTTGATCAGTATATTATAACAGCATGCACTTGTTCTTATACGTTACCATTTTTATAGTAGCAACTTAAAGGAAAGTTGCGAGGCTTTCCATGAGGACATTTTATAGATTTTATACACAATATAGTATTTTTACATGCTGTTTTCTGACACAGAAAGTCTTCAGGATGGAGGGTTCGTGGTTTCTTGGTAACCTGACCGGGACACGCTGCATTTATTTTTTTTGGTCTTATTAATTTTTGGTCTCATAAACTTGTTTTGTGAGTTACATTAAACATACCTATAAACGGATAAATACTATGACTTGTCATAAATTGATGTAATTTAAAAGGAGTAAACATTTCAAGTCATTCACGTTCTTACCGTTGCTACGGTTACCATTGTTGCTATGGCTGTATTTTATTGGAATTTTAACTCACAGCGAAATTGACACATAACATACTCTAATTGTCCACTATTAAACCAAGTGTTCATTTACTACAGAAAGAAAGCGTTAATATATAAATAAAACGAAACTAAAAGCACCCTGAAGCCACACCGAGCTGCTTTCAGAATTATGCGGGTGTTGCCGATTTCTTATGAGAACCTTTGAGTCGCGTATGAGTAATATACGGCGCTGGTTTTGACTCGTTTCTTTTCCGTTCTGAAGACGCCGGATACCACAGCCCAGCGCAGGTGACCGAGCGTCGCAACAGGAAGCTAACGTCTCTGTTTCACTCACGGAAGAAATGGGGTTCTGCGGAAGATCTGGCGCCCGTCCCAGAAGAGAGGAGCGTCCCGCATCAGCTCATCGTCCCTGCCTTCAGGCCCAGGAAGTTCTCACGCTGAACTCTCGTCACTGCTGTACGGTGCCACAACAAGCATCGATACAGTTAGTTCTCTTCACAGTGTAAACATTTGTGTCTTTACACACAATTACTGTATATTTCTTATCTAGCAGCTAGGAGATTTAATATCGAGCTAGTACTGTTTTATTTATGTTTTTTTCCTTGTTTTCATTTTCTTGTTTTACTTCACACAATATGAGCGTGAAGATCATATGGGCTGATAAAAAAAAACCTGTTTTATTTTTTTATTCTGTTAACGATTAAACTATCCAGACAACGTCATGCTGCTACACGCTACTTTCTAAGGCCTACAGAACCACATTTTGCTGGTTGTCATTTTTAAGCTTTACATCATTTTAAAACGTATTTTATTCAGTGTATTTGCTGTTAATTAAATAATAATAATAAAAAAAAGGTTTTATAGAAGTAAAGTCTCGTTTAAAGGGACACTAATTTGTGTTGTAGTCTTTTTTATGATTAGGATAGCACCAGAAAGAAGACAGCGTAATATGTAATGATAAAATTATTTTTTTTGTACTGCTTAAAAATGCTGTAATGCTTATTTTTCAAATTGACATGAACAAAAATAAATTTTTTTTGTACTCATTTGGGCTTGGGTGTTTTGTCCTTGTTGGCTCACATCAGTGCTGATGATTGTTATGCTGTCATTGTTAATAATCAGAACATTTCTCTCTGATGACCGGGTCAGAGACGTTCTCGCCAAGTTCTCGTCTGATAAAAGGCGAATTTGGGACAAAACGAATTGTGGAAAAATGAAAACACGGTAACGCTGGTAAAAGAAGCAAACGCAAACATCCAAAGCATGAAAGCAATCTTAAGAAAAGACCGTTAACGGATTTCTTTTCGGAAAGGAATCGTGGGGAAATTTGGGCTCCGAATGCTTTCTTTTCCTCGATCGGCTCCTGAACGCTTACAATAATTCTCCGTCTTCTCGTCGGACTCGTGGCTGATCCTAACAAGATTACACCCCATCCGATCTCCCGTTTTCGGGCCCTGCGCGATACCTTCAGCTAATCGGTAAGACAGAAAACACCGGCCTCTTTCTTTTTTTCCTCTTTTCTTTTCACCCTGCCTTTGATTCACCTCAATCGCTCGGCTTTGAGCTCCCAGATGGAGTAAATATGGGTCCTGTTGGCCCTCCATAAGGCTTGAGCCCTTAATTCCAGCTTAGCCGCTAAAAAGGGCAGCACTCGCTTTTGCTGCTTGGAGGTATCAGAGGGCTGAGAGGCTGGACATGCGAGTGGTTTTTGGGGGCCTCGTATTCGGACGGGGGGGTGTTGGGAGGATAAGAAGGACTTGCTGTAATAGATACTTATCTGACTGCCCTGCAGCCCTCAAACAAAATCGCTCCTCTGAAGAGATTAGGACCCAGGGAGGGCACATTAGCTCTAATCCTGTGCTTTGAGGGGCCTAGAACACCCCCCCTCAAGCCTTTTACACCCTAACTCCTTCTGTTGTAGCTTGTATCTGGCCTGTGTGTAAGGGGATCCTGCGGCTGCACACGAGGGGGGTCAGGGTGTGTGTGTGTGTGTGTGTGTGTGCTTGGAGGAAAGGTGTGTGTGTGGGGGGGAGTGCTGTTACAATGGCGAGGCTGCTTGTAGTGAAAAGCACAGAGAGGTCCACACCGCTGTGTGTAACTGACTCCTGGCTCTCTGAAGAGATTAGGCGCTACATTGTTGGTTTGGTTGCTCATTTCCATCTGAGGGCTGCTCCCTACCGCTGCACTCCTGGCCTGCTATTGTGCCGGGGGAAGAGGGGGCCGAAACCGAGGGCCTGAAGCCTCCAGCTTCCTTGTAGCCTTTGTTTTACAAATGGGCCGAAATGTAGATGTCACATCACAGATGCTTTACAAGCACCCCAGGTACTGATTGTGAGCGCTAGGTGGGAGAAAACGGCTGCATAAATGTACATTCGCTAAAGATACGTACAAGTCACTCTTGTCGATGTCACATGCTCGGCGCTGTGCTGAATATCTTAACAATTTCTGTAGTTGTTATTTTGTAACACCTTGTTTGTATAATGTATAAATGATACATAATAATATACGAATAATGACGTCATAGCGACTGAATGATTAGAATTAGGTATGTATAGAAGTAGGTGGTGTGGTTAATTAGTTATTTGTTCGCTATAGGTTACTCATTATGTGATTGTTTTTGCCGTATTCTATATAAAAAAATCAATCTATGGACGATGAAAAAGTGATGCTTATTGCTAGGTTTGAGTCCCGGCTGGGCGACGTGGCATTCATGGCTGATGAAAACAGCTGACCTTGATGTCACTAGGAGAAAAAGCTGATATTTATTAGGCTAACATGGTGACACTCCAGGACACGTAGCTGTCTGTTGGAAGGGTGTGAAAAGACACACTTCAGCCTGTCAGACTGGATTTCTGTCATGTGACACAAAGGAGATCAATGGCGTAACAAATGATATGTGACCAAATAAGAAGGAACAACTGAAATTGTATAAAAAAGATACAAAGGTTGGGCTAACGTTAGTGTCCGTGCCTTTCTGAAACGGGATGGAACAACATTCAACCGAATGAATATGGTTTGCTCTGATTCTTTCAGATTCCTTCTGAGATTTGTAGAGTTTTATTTTCCGCCCTCAATGAAAAATCATTTCCATTTCATGTTTTACCCCATGTGACATGACGTGAAGACGAAAGTGATTCATGGGGTATAGTCGCACCTACATGTGAAAAGTCTGACTCTTAATCATTACATATGAAGTGTCTAAAGAATGTGAATCATGTCATTATTCAAATAAGACATTCGTGTGACTTTTCTGTAAATGTGTGGAAGTGTACGTATTTCTACCTGCACTATATTTGTTTCCTTTTTGGTATACTTTGGGATTTCATCTAATCTCAAAAGTCATGTCTCAGTACGTATACACACATTTGCACCACCAGGCAAAGTCAATATGACTGACAATTATATCAAATAAATTACATTTATTTTCAGAATAAAGACAGAACACGTGAATTTGACTCAGCAAATCAGAGTAACATCATCTAACACTTAGAAAAACAGTGCAGTTTAAAGCATCATAGCTGGTAAAAGTGTAAATATTAGCACACTGCACGTCAGAATTACTATCATATTACAAATAATAAACACAGGGCAGGCTTATGAAGTGGGAAATAAGCATCTTAAGTGTTTTCAATGTGGTAATAAGGCACATTAAGTAATCCAGGCCTCAAACACACACTCACGCATACACAAGCCACAAGGGACTTCACATGAGACAGGCCCGCAGTGTTTGTCACGGGCTAACGAATGCCACCTGTCACTCACCCCACGCAGGGGCCGTCAATCAAATCACACCCAGGAGAGGGAGCGGGGGGCAGGACCTGCTCGATCCCTTAACAAAGCTGTCCTCCCATTGGTGGGTCGCTTACAGTGCCACTACTCTGTTAGAGGGAGTGATGGAGTAGGGCTGATAAGGGAAATGACAAAAGATGGGCTGGAGGTGGAGGGGGAGAATTGATAGCGAAGAGGTGGGACAGCATTGATAACATTCACGCTATGCTAACAGCCCTCCATTTGGGACTGAGGACTCGGTAAATCCTGTTAGTGCTTCCAAGGGAGACTCAGGGGGGCTGAAGAGACACACAGTGGTTTTCAGATCGTTTGATTAGATTCTTAATCTGAAATTTCTTAATTAATTAAAGGGGGAAGAGGAAACAGCTGTGTTACAGAATAGACAGAATTAAATATATTGGTATAGTTAATGAGGACCCAAAAAGACATTTGATAGTGTTTCGAATCACTTGATATAGGTTAAGATGTCTTTAAAAATGTATACAGAAAATTCAATTTTATTTGTATAGCACTTTTAACAACAGACATTGTCAAAGACAAAGCAGCTTCACAGAAATTCTGAATATAAACTTCTATAAATGTATCTGTATATATCCCTAATGAGCGAGCCCGTGACGACGGAGGCAAGGAAAACCTCCCTGAGACGACAAGAGGAAGAAACCTTGAAGGGAACAATTGCATTTGTATATAATCCGAATTGCATAAATGTGCTTCAGGCAAGTCTGATTATAAGAAACTATTATAAATATTAAAAAAGTATCTTGTAATAATATGTTCATGGCTTTGTAGGTAAATAATAGGTGCACTACAGCTGTTATATGTAACTTTCCTATGAGATTGTGTCCTGCTTCGAGTAATTACAGCAGCTGGCTTAAAAAAACGGATTGCCCTTGTTTTGACACCCTTAACACTGAAATCAAATCAAGCCCATACTGTATATCCAGCCTTAAAATGTGTGAGTGTTTCACACTAGGTATTTCCTCGACAGCAATCAGGAACTTGTTCAGAAAGAAAAACTAACATGGCGAAGGTGTTAAGTGTTAAATGCTTTCTGCGGATTCCCTTCGAGCTTTTGTTAACGGATCTTATTCAGTCCAGACTATAGTCTATCCTAATGGCATGCTCAGGCCTTTTGTTATCTCAGTGGTATGCAGGGGCCACTAAATGAAGTCACACCTTTTGGCACCTCACTGTCATTATCAGCTCATTAGGCCATACATACTGTGGCGTGTTCTTCTCAGTCTGACTCGGCAAGGTCGTTCCCTTTCATGCGGGCTGGTTTGAATAGGACTACAAATGGTAACCAGATTGTGTATTTTATCAAAGACAACTGGTTTAACGAGGTTTACGTACAGCTTTATTTATTTTTTTTCAATCAATGCTCTGATAATTTGACGTTCCTTTGATAGTGTCTCAGGACAGAGGGTTGATCATTAAATCATATTCAGGGATTTTGCCTGCTGTTGGATTATAATCACTTGGGGAAGATTAGAACTCTCAGTCTCTCTCCATTACATTGCAGATGCCATCGTGTCAACTTTTCCTACTCTCTTTGCAAACGAGTCACATCCTTTGGGTAAACTGTGTTAACTTGACCTGCTGGAGCATGTGTAACACCTGCATTGTGTGCGATCAGAGAAAGGAGGAAGGAAAGAAAACAGAGCCATGTGTGATGGACACAATGGCTATTGCCCTGAGCTGTTTGTAGCATAATCCCTGATCTTTGCTTGCCGCCCGGGCCATTATATACACTGGACAAATTTACTCTTGGACGACTTTAATTGATAGTTTTTAGCTTTTTAAAATTTTAAATTGAATTGTAGTTTGCACTGAGTTAAAACATCAGATCTTCAAATTTGTATTAATTAAATAGACTGTATCAAGCAAAGAAGTAATGCGTAAGAGCTTAAAAGGATCTCCCTTTATTTTCCACAATTAACCAAAAAAATAAAAATTTTTTTTTTTAGTAGAACACTGTAAGTGAATTATAATGCATATAATTCACGGGAGAGCTGATTTGCTCGTGCACTCATGAGTGCATGAATGCAGATTTCCTTTGCAGGTTTCTCACTGAAATGTGCATGTGGAATGGGAGCAGTATATTTAGGCTTGTTTGCTGTGCTTGTCTCAGCAGGGGAGTGAACAGAGCTATTCGCATGGATGTTTAGGAATTCTAATCTTATCTGCGCCGCTTGAACAATGCGGCATTAGCATCTGTTCTGCTGTCATTATCATATACATTAGTCAACACCTGTTTCACTTAGACCGATTTAATTACAACAAGCGAAACGGTGCGCTTTGAACAAAAACAACACCTCATCTCATCTCATCTCATCTCATCTCTCATCACAGCTCTTCAGCTCACTCCATCCTGATAAATAAAGCAGGGGAGTTTTTCAGTGCTTTACATTATTGGAATAAAACATAATCTATTATAAAATATCCTGTCATGACACAAACACCTCTAAGCTGTACCTTTTCTGGTGATGAAAAGTACAAAAGTACACCTTTTATACCTACAACAAAATGCATATAGTGGACATTTAAAACTTTCCTTCAAAAACAAAAACAAAACAACAATAATGAAACAAATCCCAGGCAAAAAGTAACTGAACAAATCATGGTCCATTTATTCACCTTAAATCATTTTCTACACTATATGCAAATGTCTAGATGAAAATCTATAATGAAATAAACCAATTCAAATAAATGATTCTATGAAAACCTAATACTAAATGTAGCTACAAATATTTAACCTATATATATATATATATATATATATATTTATTTAGCTGAACTGTCTGATTATTATTATTATTATTATTATTATTATTATTATTAATAATAATAATAATAATAATGTAAAATGAAAACACTATAGCATTAGTTTCTTGCGCACTTTGTGAGGAGGGGATTGGGGGGTTTACAGGCAAAAATGACACCCAAAAATACCTTGTTTCAAGTAAAACTGTGGAATAAACAACTTTGCACTTTTGAACGCTAATTGTTTCGACACGTTTATGACCCGCTGTTACAGCATCAAGTTTATGACTCTGATTCAGTGCCAGTTTGTTCCAAGGTGTCAGACGCGCCATGACACGGTGCTGTTAATCAAATTCCCATTAATCTCCAGTGCTGTCTCGCATAGTCCTGCTCAGACAGAGACATGAAACAGTCTCAGCATGATCCTGGAAAAAAAGAGTATTCTCAACTGTTAATGTGCGGCTTTTACTGCGAGTCTGATCATGCTGACTCTCATTTTTTTTTTTTTTTTTAGATTTGCCGTACAGGTTTTTGTTTTTTGATATCCATCCATTCCTGTAGCCCTTTTTGTTCTTGATCACTTTCTTTAAAAAAGTCTATTTATTTTTATGTTACATTATTTTATTTCATACCTTATTATGCATTTAATTCTATCTGAAATCATAAAACATCATTCATAAAAACCCTTGCTTTGCATTATACACTGTTTAAGAAAAGATGCACCATGCGTAAACACTGCGCGATGGATGGTGACAATTTACAGGTTTAATATTTCAATTCTAAACCTCACCATCATCGTCTAAAGGGTATCCTCTAAAAGAGCCTTATCTCCAATAACGTGAATTTCAAATGAGGCATTACTATTTACCTCTGCAGATACAATGCAGATCGCAGGACTCAGATAAGTATCGTGTGTTTAATGGCTTTTTAGAGGCCGTTAAAAGGAACAGCGGAATTCTCCTTTGAAGGGATTTTTAGTCCGAGTGAAAGCTCACGGCTTTTGGAGTACAACTGTCAGTCATGTCACTAGACCCCGCCCCTCGCTGCAGCTCCGTCTATAAAGTGAGCTGATGCGCTCAGAGAGTGATCACTCCAACGTTAATGCTCAGGTTTTCAGGATGCCTGCGTCTCCAAACGGATTTGGTCACTACTTTGTGGACAGAAACGTCTCCATGCCTGCTGGATATCAGATGCTGGGCTGTGCGCCGGGGGTACAGCAGCCTCCTCCTCCTCCTCCTCCTCCTCACCTCGCTGCCATGGCCGGGATGCCTCTGCCTTTTTCAGGAATACCAGGATACACTTTTATTCCGTTTCCACATGCTGGACACATGTCACACATGGTAAGTACAATAAGCTTGTAGCATTAAAATGGAACTGCTTTGAACTCAGTAACTGTATTTGTAGGCTGAATTTATTTGCTATCCGCGCGTGCGAGCGCGATTTAGGATTCCTTTCCTTGCAGGACTAATGTTATTGTGGCGCAATTACGCACGGCGCAAATGCGCAAAAGTGAAGCGCTTAGTAAACAGTTTGAAACGTCGCTAAATGGCTTTGATTCTTTGTTTTCCAGGGGAGACCATATGACCTGAAAGCTGCATCAACTTATCACCAGGCTCTGATGAGCCGCGGCGGTGCGTTTTTCTCTCCGTACAGACCCGTGGTCGGGGATGAGCCAGGACGCGTGGCCAAAGTGGCCAGCAGGGAAAGCACCGGCGCGCTGAAAGCCTGGCTCAGCGAGCACCTGAAGAACCCGTACCCAACCAAGGGCGAGAAGATCATGCTGGCCATCGTCACCAAGATGAGCCTGACGCAAGTGTCTACCTGGTTCGCCAACGCGCGCCGCCGCCTCAAGAAGGAGAACCGCGTCAGCTGGGCGTCCAAAGCCAAGAGCGATGAGGATGAGGAAGCTGATGAGAGCGAGCCAGAAGAAGAAGAAGAAGAAGACGCAGATGATGGCTCTTCGCAGAAACATCGATGCTCGGACGATGAGGCTGATGCTGATGCTCAGGTTGTTGATGTTGAGGAGGAGCTGAGCGCAGTGGAGAGCGCGTCCCCGGCTGCAGAGCGCCTAACGGAAGGACTCGAACAACCCAACGAGGGTGACACTTCCGGCCCCGTAGCCGTTACCACCGGAAACAGCGAGGCTGGGTGTGAATCGGCGAGAAAGGAGTGTAAAGAAAGTGCTAATGGACAGAAACCGAAAATCTGGTCTCTTGCAGAGACAGCCACTTCTGAAAGCCCGGTAAAGAAGAGCAGTGAGCATTGCCCAGATTTTAGTAAATGGTGGGCAAACTGGCCTTCCAGGAACAGCTACTTAGCTGCAAGCTACTCTGCACACTTTCTTCCACAAAGTCAGTTAAACTGTTAACGCAACTCATGCAAGGCAGATGTTTGCACTTTTTGAACTCTTCTGATAAGAGCCGAACTTTTTCCTATTCTGAAAATTTTGTTCTTCTTGTCATGGACCCCCTAGTCATGATGTTTACAGTCAGTCAGGTTTACACCCAGTGCCAGGGTTCAAACCGCATTAGCTTGAGATTGTTGTAAATAATTGTAAATTTTATTTTGTTGTACACATTGTAAATTATAAATGCTTTTACATGATGAAATATTTTTGCTAACATAAAACATTTGAATAAAAAAAAAACCATTTGAATGAAATGCCTGGTTTGTAGTCCATTTTAAAGAAATTTAAGTTCAAGGCAGACTTCATGAAAAGTGGACCAACTTTGTAATTTTTTCCTTGCTAAATTCATATTCAGCATTGCCGTATAAACAGGCTTTAAGGTCATCCCTTAAACCCTGGGGGGTTAAAATGGGGGGATTTTTTTCTTTCATGTCATGTGGGAAAACAGAACCATTAAGGGATTTGCATATCTAGCATTGATCTGTTAAAACAATTCAGACCAGTGAGGATTAAGAGCACAAACTGTTCCGTCTTGCTGGGTGATAATTAAGACCATTATCTGCTCTAAATCTGCCAAGCTGGTGACAAACCCCCCTTTTCTTCTTCTTTTTTTTATCTTAAAATTTTTGTTTCAAAGGCAAACTCATATCAAAGAGGCGTCATGTGGAATTTATCAAGGCAAAAGAGACACCCGTAATGCATGTACTGTATTGCTGTATACACACACTCTGCACTCTCATTCTCTCAAACATCTATTGAAATAATAACTATAATGAATTTAGTAGCTGCGCTATTGGGAATACAGATACCACACCTTGTTGTGCCGTGGATGTCAAAAGTGCATCCTTTGTGCCTTCAGAATGCATCTTGATATCTTTAACTGTACAATAATGTACAGCATATATTATTTAAAGTACCCTTAAATGGATTATTATTATTATATGGTCTTACAAACTTTTAAAAATAAATATCAGATTTTGAAAAAAAAGTATTAATTGAACCCTAACATTAAAAAAATAGTAATGAATCATTTTTCAGAAGTGTTTTAATGTTCTTAAAGTTTTAAGGCCCACTGTCACCTTAAGTACCCTTAATGGTCTACGCTATTTTAAGGTCAAAAGGTATGACAAATGCAACGTCCAAGATAAAAGATACATACGAAACTTAGAAATGATGTGACCTTAATGGTGCCACCGCAACAATGAGGAAAAGTCTTTATTTCTTAGAGTATATGTTGCAAAATGAGACAAGTAATTAGTGTAACTGTGAAACAGAGAGCAATCTGCTTCCACATGATTAAAAAAATATATAGTTCTCGATTTTACAATGGATTTTTATCTGTATGGCTGGGTGGATAGTTTAATGTAGTAGGTGCTGCAAAGGTGCCCTTTGCACACCACACACACACACACACACACACACACACACAAACACACACACACACACACCACACATCAACAGGATTAACCCCCAGGAGAACCTAATGCTGTTTTTTTTTTATCTTGAAGGAAGGGGGTGAAAGAAGACCTCTGCGATGTTAGTTATTCAGGTCTCCATGTAAATTCAAAGCCCTGTGGCCTGCTAATCCAGGGATAATGAGAAAACTCCTAGGTGCTGAAAAAGAGTGGGTTTGAAATGTACAAGTCCCCCTTTGGCACTCGTGCATGGCAAACACACTGGGGTTGGAAATGCACCCTGGTCCTGGCTTCTTACTGCTGGCCCAGATGAGGTGTAATCCTAGTCTAAACATGACTGCCACATGACTGGAGCTTTAAAAGGGACCCTCTGTTATAAACAGGTCCTATCGATCCCAACATATGTTCATCTCCTTTATTCAATTTGATGAAGCTACTCTTGAACAGACCGCCAGTTCATTACTGTTCACAATTTATATGGTGGACTTAATTATGATTATTATTATTATTATTATTATTATTATTATTGTTTAGTAAGTGTCCTCATTTACATTATATATTATGAATCATTTCATCATAGTGGTCAGTTTAGTAGATTACTGAACTCATTAAATAATCTTGAAGATATTTCACCACTACCTTGTTCATTCACTTTATCCTAGTAAGCCTCATGGTCGATTTTGTAACTAAATGTAGATTTAACACATTTTTATAAAATGGAACTAAAATACAGTTTTATTTACTTGTTTACCTGCTAACATTTAAATATTCAATCATTCCTCTTCACTAAATGTTTTATCCTGGTCAGGGTCATGGTGGTGCCGGAGCTTATTCTGGGAAAGGGTTCAGCTCAAGGGCCCAAACTAGACTCTGGGGGTGCAGGCAAAGAAGCCTGTAAAAGCCCCGCAAGCTCATCAAGATAATATTTAAAAGACAATATTTTTAAGACAATACATGTTTGTTGTTTTGTTGAACTGCCGTTAAGCCTGAAACATGGTTAATCTAGTTGCACATAGAGTTTAGGGGCAAACCTTTAAGACGCTTAGCAGTAAAAGCCCCAAAAACAACGTTATACGAAATGATCATTTCAAATAAACAAGTAACAAAATGAACACACAACAGTTTACAGTATATATGAGTATACAAGCTAAAATTCTTTATATTTAGTTTCATTGTGCTGACAGTTACACCTAATGTTGCATGTATGACAGTTACAGGTAGCTAGCTGATTGTCCTAACTAATGTATCCAGATGTCATACTGTAGCTAGAAGGAGCTCCATGTAGGGTTTTTTGGGGCAGCAGTGCTACACTGTATAGTGCCTTTATAGGAGGTTTGCATTTGTCATAGAAAATGTGCCAATATGAGTGGCCATCTCAGGCCAAATTTTTTTGGGGGCTCCAAACATTTGCCTGGTTCGCCTCTCCTGATGGTGCGCCATTACGTCAAAGTATAACTGAGCCACCATTTTCCAAAATATCAGCAGAGAGCACAAACACAATCCTCAGGCACTAGACATGACACAGCAGAAATTCTAACCTTCTCCAAGGTCTCACCTAGCTCAAGTACTATACGTTCAGAGTACATCCTGTATTTAATGTCAGGTATGAAACGAAGAACAGACTTAAAAATCTCCATCATGTAAATCTATTCAAATTATATTTATGTATAAATTTATAAATAAATGTATATATAAATGTAAATATCTTCTGTATTATTGCACGAGTAAAAAGGAGCAATTTTACTTTAGAAAGAAATGACAGAAAAATGTTTGTATGTCAGTAAAGAAAGTAGCATGTTACAATACAAAAAAAAAAAAAAAAGCATAATGAAAGCTCAGGGATTGTCTGCAAAAACAGAAGCAAGCGTGACAGTCAAAGTGTTCAGGAGAAATGTAGCAGAGTCTTCAAGATGCTTAGAAAACCCCCCAGCCGATCTTTCATACTGTAAGTAAACTCTGGCTGATATGGACTGTACGAAGAATCTGAAGTTAAAGGACTTATTGCTGTTTGCTGCTCTTTATAGTATTATTTAGAATGTAGAATTGTATTATTATATTTGAAAGCATCTTTGCTTTTAAACATTTCTTTGCATATGCCTAAAATTATCTTTGGGAGCTATAGCTGAAGAGCTCCTCTCTATCTAAGAGGCTATACAATGCATACGTAGTTTTCTGAACAGCGCTCTCATGTGGACAATTCACATAGTACGCCCTAGCACACCCTGGGCATGATTCCAAAATGTACAAGCAGTCCCAATACACCCAAAACTGAGGAATTCGACTTCTTATATCTGATGACAATATGGATCAGTTCTGCCTTCTGAAATGAATACTTACATATACATACACATTTAATGGATTTGTACAGGAAGTAGAACGCCAAAGATGAACCAAAAGTTGTTTATTGTACATTACATCATCACACACAATTTACAAAATACAATAAAACTCACATGAAAACAGGGATATGTACACTGATTGGAAAAAAGTATAAAAAAACCACATAAACGTAGTAGTGCAACTCAAGTTTCATTCCAACTAGTCGTCATGCTGTCACTCCATCAATTCACCGTAACTGGATATATCACAACAGAGATACTGTAAGCTGTTTGCAAAAGCATGTTACAAGCTGCTGCCGGCTACATCGCATTACACGTCATTACATTCTCCGGAGCAGCTGGTGGCCATTTGATTTGAACAATATTTTGGCTAACTATGCTTATGCACGTGAAGTCTGAAGACAAATTTCCAACATGAATTCATTAGAAATGGACCGAAAAGCTTTCTGGCTCGGTTTCGTTCTCAGAAAGCAGTAAGGATTTACTGTGGTCTTGAATGACTGGCATTCCGTTTTCAGAGACGCCTGGGCTTAACGGGGTTTCGAGTTTTACGAGATCCTCGGTGTCCTCTTGCGGCTGATTGACAGGCTGCTGCGGTGGTCCATTTTCTACGTCCGCGTTGTCTTGAGCAGGCTGATGGGTATTTTTGGTGGCGCAAAATTTACATATCAGTAACTGCGTAAGAAACCAAGATATGTTAAAAGATGACGGCGAATGAACATAGATCCTATTTACATCATATCAGGGCTATGAAAAGTGAAAAGAAAAGGTTTCGTACCTTTTGCACGAAGGATATAGATCCTGTTTTGGCTGTCGGAAATGAAATAATTCACAAAATAAATCCCACGCATTCCAACACCGAACACATCAGTGAGTTACAAGTACAGGTGTACGTTACCTTTTTTATAAAAATAGATGCATAAACCTGCCCCAGCCAAGATCAGCAGGATGAGAAGCACAGGTACGATTATGGCAGCATTCTTAGGCAGTTCTTCTATAAGAAGAGAAAAGGATTTCATGCTTACCGTTATAAACCTTCATTAAAAAAACAAGACATTTGGAGAGATTTTTTTTTTTACTTCTTCGACAAATATTTAAATCTTTTCTTAGCCCTCATGTTTAATAACTCTAATATCAAAAGCCGCAAAACATTTCACATATATAAGAACTGGCATGGAAGATATTTATCAGTACATCAGAGATGTAAGTAGAATAGATCCTATCATACCGAAACTATGTTACATGAGTAGTCACGGCTGAATTGCTTAAACCAGAGAGTTCAGCTTTACGTTCATTACAGCGACCCTGCAGCTGGGTGTTTGCGCAGTTTACGAAGAATGAAACATAATACAGGAAGTGATACTAATTCAGTGACATCACCAGGTCTGTTATTTCCACTCATTTTTCATTTCCTTTAGTCTTCACAGCTTCTAGTCTCACCAGCTGCCTCTGCGCTGACGTGTGCTGATATGTGATTTGCTACGTGGCCTAAACAAACCAATGAATATCTCTGTACGTACCGCAGCTTCTGTCGGATGTCGAAGAACCTGGAGAAACTTCTTTGAATCCCGAAGGACATCTGTGTTACGGGAAACATCAGAAACGATGTTCATGTACAGCACGTGAAAATAGCAGACGACAAAGCTGGAGTCCAGTATTTTGTCTGGCCCCGAGAAAATGATTATAGTCATATATATAAAAAGATACTGTAACCAGAATCATTGCATTACTTTTCTCGAGCCTGTGTCTAAAGCGAAATTCAGAGTTAACGTGAAAATATACACACATGAAACATGAGCCAGAGATATGCAGTATAGGTTTGAAAAAGTGTTAACATACGATGTCCACGGCTTGCAGGTGAAAGCTGACTTATTGGTGGAAAAAGTCCCAGCACGGCAGGGTTCACACTCTGTGTCTTCCATTCGGGAGCCTGTAAGGACCAAAACATCATAAGCTCTTCTGTAACCTGCTTTCATAATTGCAACTCCAATGAATCCAAGTAATTCTTCTCACAGGAATTTAAGTATTGACAAAAATGACAATATCAAACAAATTTCTGTACACAAGTTCCAGTTTGTTTTTTTTTATATACGCCTTTTAATGACGGCCCATCTATATACTCACCGCTACTGTTTATTGGCACTAAATTAAAATGCTATTTAATTGCCTTTCATACAACTGTAAGAAATTATTCTATGCAGATGTGCAATTTCGCGACTGTATTTAAAAGCTGTATTTAAAATGTATTTAAAATGTTTCCTTCGGGATTAGCATTTAATATGACTTCTCAGGCATGTTTATTGTCAGTATACACAAATCTGTTCACATGTTGATGTTGCCGTGGTAGTTTTATGGAATAATTACATTTGCCATTTGTAAGCTTTGTA
>JAQQZR010000015.1:16065980-16082811 GCA_030068235.1 Notoglanidium macrostoma | reverse complement strand
CACACACACACACACACACACACACACACACACACACACACACACACACACACACACACACACACACACAAAGAAAATTATTATTGTCTGGTGCTATAAGTGGTAGAAATAAACTTATATAATGAATATAATGAAGTTCACATCAATGAGTATTATTTTCATTTAAAATCCAAAGACCAGTTGTCAAAAAAGGTAAAAAAAAAGAGGTAGATTCATGACACATTTCCAGTTCAGTCCATTTCAGTTTCAGGTAGTAACACTACAAAATATGGAAAAATTCATGCATGGCACTTATGCAAGGCACTGTAATACTGAAAATTATGAAAAAGATGTCTACTCTATTAAAATATAGTCAGCTATCAGATATAGCAAAAGGCGTACAAAATGAAGTACAAAATACTTTTGTTTAAGAAGGAAAAGAATTGGGAATTCAAACGGAAAATGTAAAAGGAAATGAAAAACATGAAGCACGGAAAAACAAGGAAGTCTTCTAATGGACGAACAGGTATAGGTAATAATGGATAATAGTTTCGATAATGGTCCTGAGTTTTAAAGTGGGAGTGTCTAAAAAGCATGACATGATGTTATGATGTTGAGATATTATGATGAATGTTATAATTGGTTAATGATATGATATTAATCCATTGTTCAAGCTCTATAATGAAGAACAGTTTCATTAACAGAAAACAGGTCCAGTAACACTGCTGATGATTTGATGCACACTTGTGAGCTGTGACTGTTCGGGGCTTTTATGTGATTCTGTATTAATGCATTGTTGGCCAGGTATGATGCGCATCTCTGTACAGGACACCTGACTCTGCACTCGACAGGGCACTGTGAGTATGATGATGACACCGAGGTACCCATGTCCTCCAACCTGCCAATCATCATTCACTTATCTGATGGCAATGCCAGTGTAGAGAGCCACTGCACCCGTGACTCGTGGTTTATGCTACTCACTAACAAGAATGAGTTCCAGTGAGTTTTTTTTACAGTAGATCTTAAATAAAATTTTCACAAAACTTATTCTCAGGGTATGTTATTAAGTGAGTTCTGGAAATGTTAAAGGAGAATCTGATTTCTGTAATCTTTTCTAGTTTGCAGGTTCCAGTAAATGGACAGATGAGCACAGAGGTCATTAGGAGTGAACGGGATGCCTGGGTTAAAGCTATTGACAAGTTATGCAGGGACTGGAAACACATATCTCAGTCTGAGCATATATATGAAGAACTCAGACAATCTGCGAAGATCACAGAAACCATTAAACAGTGTCAGTCTGAAAGTGAGACAGAATCAGAGACTGAAGGGATGCAGAACAATCATGGGCCTGTATTATTGCCTCCACTGCCAAGACCCCGAGCAGCCGCTAGAAATGTACCTGTTGCATTGCCAGGGCCAGTGCTCAAACCGGCGTGCCTTCCTGCCCTGGGACCAGAGCAGGTGCCTGAGTTAAGGCTACCATCCACACCAGTGAAAACTCCAGAGCCAGAGCCAGAGCTAGTAACACAGCTTACAGCTGTCACATCACTGGTGTCTAATTCATCCCTGTTCACTGCTCCTCCCATGCCACCTCCATTACCCAAGAAGGGCAAGTCAAAACCACTGACAGAGAGAACCAAAGCCTTCCACTGGGATGCCATTGCGCAAGACAAGGTACTGTATTTATAGTACTCTGCTAAAGGCATATAGTATGTAGCAAAATTCTGTAAAGCTAAAATAATCCCAAAATGAATGAAATGAAAGGTTTCAAAATATAACATATACATATACTGTAAAGGAAGGTAAAAAGTAAAAATGTAAATCATATATTTGGTGTGTAAACTGCATCAATTGCCTTAGTTCTACTTTCGTTTATTCCAGACGGTTTCCTTAGGAACCAGTATTGTGTTCTGTTTAGAGTACTGGTTCCCTTATCGAGTACCAACAGCAAGTTATGGCAGTAACCATAAACCCACTCTAGGTAGATATCCCGACTCTACTTCATCTTCATCCTCATTCCCATTCTAGTCTTGCCTAGGAGATGAGGCAATGGATTTGTGATGTTAAGTATGCATTCTAACCGTAATCCTGTTTATTTTGTTTATGTTAAATCTGAACCCTCAAAGGACTGCGTGTTGATGTGAACTGTGGAGGAGCGTAATTTTAATGTGTGAAGTAGAAATCGAGTTGAAGAGAGTTGATGAGACTACGAGTGTGACGTATTGTCCCCAAAGTAGCTTCCTTTTACAGGCTACCCATGTGGGGTCATGGTTGGGGCTTTGCTGTTGGTACTTCTGCCAAAGGAAGCTGATGATCCAGTTGTAGAACCAAAGTTGCATATAATCATATACCATAAGGTTTTATGTACCATAAGGTGAAGGTTGCATGAGGTTGTATATGCAAATTGCTTGCTAGGTTGTTTCAAGAATCCTTGAACATTTGCTCCAGGTACTGTGCAGATTTTGGATTTTGCACTTGTATCTGAAGTACATAGATGGTTTTGGTGACGCTTTCACCTGAAAAGTGATCTGTGACTTAATATAAATGCAAAAATCTGTCTGAAACATTTAAAAAAAAAAAAGAAGAAGACTTTAGCATTGTACAATGTATTGATTTGGATACACAAACAACAGAATATAGTGTGAGAATATAGATATGATGTTAAACTGCAGATCATATTTAACTCTTGTAGATTTGGAATTTAAATTATTCATAGTCCATTACACAATGGCCCGTTTTTGTTGAACAGAACACTACATTTATGTTTCCGACCATGACCGAATGCTTTGTATTTTCCCTGAGCCCATACATTCAAGGCAGTGTGTGTGTGAACTGTGATTTGGATCGTTTGTGGCCATGGTTTATTTATTGCAGGTTCCTATGGGGAAAATGAAGATATTGACTGGTTTTGCTGCTCTTACAGATTGCGAAGTCATTGTGGGTGCGGGGAAGTCCTCGAGAAATTGAAATCGACACACCGCGTCTGTATGAGCAATTTGGAGTCAAAGACTCGGGGCACTTTTCTAACACCGAGACCAGTAATCATGTTGAAATCCTGCTGAATGCGAAAATCGCGCACAATTTCAGTGAGTATTGGAGTTACCACAAAAAACACCTTACAACATTGTGTTGTCGTGCTAAACTATAGTTGAACGGGAGATGTGAGTATTGTAATTAAAATGAGCATTTCCTTTAAGCATAAATGTATGTAAATACATAATTACACAATGGATGCCTGTATTTATTGACACTTTTTTAGAGAATGGGCAAAAGTGACTGAACATGATTTAAACTTCCCACTCAGACAAGTGGAGAAACTATGTACCCTTCCTCTAACAACAATATTTTAATGAGAACATCTTTTTGTCATCTTGGAAGATGTTCCCACCTTAAGACACCTGATACCTGTTGTAAAATTTGGTAGTGAATCATTGACTGTTGCAGATTTGTCCACATTCATAAACCTAAGAATATAAAGCAGTACTGAATGCTCTACATGGAGTCTTTAATCATGTTAAACATTATAGGAAGACACTCGGGGCAGTTGCTCTTTTCTTAGAAGGCTTTCTTTTCACAAAGGTTAAAGTTTAAAATATGGCTCATTCCGTTCCCTTCACTTGATGCTTATTTTCATAGTGTTCCTATAATTCAGAAGTTGACCGTATATCATTGCTTCACTTTCAATATGATTTCCCGAAGCTTCTAGGTCTTTAATTTGGGTGTTAATAGTCTCACCAATCGATGAGAATCTAATTCCTGGGAATTGGGAGGATGGCCTGCATTGTATTTTTGGTTTGGTGAGTGAACTTGACTGTGAGGTGAGTATTTGTGTATCTCGCAGAAGCAATCACAGCAGATGTGTTATTGATCCCTCTGGAAGGATTAGGGCAACAGGAACAGCGAAGCAGGCCATTAAAACCCAACAGCGGATCACTTAAGAATAACGTCACATCTCACAAATCTCCCCTCAGATAACTTTTCAGCATATTGTTAAGCAAGACAGATAAAGACAGGCTTTGAGAGCAAGTCAATAGTTTTCCTGATTACATGTTTGCAGTTTAAAAAAAAAAAAAATTGGAGAAACTACTTAAGCCTTCTTTCATTGGGCTGATTCTTTTCTGGTAGAGCTGGTTTATAATCAGCATGAAAGTGAATTGTGTGCACAGGCATGAACTATTATTTCACACACCACCGGTCTTAACATTTCAGGTTGGATATTTCTCAAAGCTTTGCAACTTCTTGTAACTCAAACAGCTTAATTGTATATGCTTATAGTTGCGTACAGTTTATGGGAAGCCTGAATGACAGACTGCTTTGTGTCTTGCAGAGGGCATATTTTATGACTGCCACCAGATGGCATCATATCAACAATGACTGACAGTGTAATGCTGAACAATATAGCAATACTGAAAAAAAGGTTACCTCTGTGGTTTCAAATGATTATATTTTATGGATTCAGGCTGATAGCACTGCAGGAAATACATTGGTATCTTTGGAAAGGGGCAAATATTAGAGCAGAAATCATTTCCCTTTGTGAATTTGCGAATGAGTCATCCCCTTTGATCACTCTTAGATGATGGATTGAAGATGTCATTGTATATGCTACTACACCAGCAATGTGCTCCTAGCAATTTTTTTTAGGAAATCCAGGAAGAAGCTTATTGCAGGATAAAGCAGGTCTGACTGTTGTTGTTGAACTAAGACAACATGCTATCAAGCACTTCACTGAGTGGGAAGACAGGCATAGCCTGCTCTTTTCTTGCATCTCTGCACTGAGCTATGATATCTGAATTAAAAAAAAGGCGTCTTAGCAGAACCTTGAATTTGCTTTCAGCTAGAATGTACATCACTTTATAGTCACTGTCCTAATGTGCTGAACATTATTAAGCCCAGTATGAATGTTTGACCCACACTTTTATTTTGTGAATAAACATTGTTACTGCTTTGTTGCACTTTAAATAGCAAAATGCCCATTTCCGTTTTATTTATCTGCCTCGGAATTAGCTTATAAAAATCGTTTAAAGCTATATTATTTAGGAGCTACTAAGCACTCCCAGCCATTAGGCTATAATATATACCAGATTTCAGGATCACTGGGACGAAGACGTAAAACGGGAAATAGCTTTAGTAATAGCTTTAAAGCTGCATTTTTGTACATAAGCCTTTTCTAATGCATCTGAAGTGTATCTGCAGGATAATTGCCAGAAGCAAAAAATTTCAACACATTTCCTTGTAATGAGAGAAATTCTGAACTCAAAACATGACAGAAAAAAACATTAAAGAAAATCTTACCAGGTGTTCTTATATCATGTATTATAAGGTGTATTTATATAGTTTTAGCCAACACTGGAGCACTGTATTCATTCATTCATTCATTCATTCATTCATCTTCATTAACCGCTTTATTCTGGTCATGGTCATAGTGGAGTCTATGCCTGGGTGAATAGGGATGCCAAAGTAAATTCGCCTTGGATGGGAAGCAAGTCCATCACAATTAAACATGCACACGCATTTACACATGCATTCACACCTTAGTCAGTCCACCTACTGGCATGTTTTTTGGAATTTGGAGGAAACCAGAAAACCCACATGAGCACTTGGAGAACATGCAAAACTCCACATAGACACTAACCTGAGCCTGAGTTTAACCTCAAATACTTTCAGTCGAAAAAGGGATCTCGTCTCTGTAAAGACAAATGATAAAGATTTACATAATTTACATACATAATCCAGGCATACTTTACAAATACTTTAAAGTAAAGAATTTGTGATAGCAGAACTCTCTATGTTGCATGTCTGAATCAACACTCACATCTTCTTCTATTATAAGAGAGTTTTGAGTAAATGGGTTTTTCACTCTCAGTATAGGGAAACATCGACATTATTGTCTGTAGAAATCGCCCATAAAATAGAGATGGAATAGATAGTGATTAGGCTGAAAACACTGCAGAGTTACTTTAGTATGCATGAATAAAATTCCACTGTGCCTTTTAGTAAGTCCCCACGCATGTCAAACAGGAGGTTAACCTCAGGCACGTCCAGTCTGACAGTAAGAGCAAGAGAATGCATGAGCTGCAAGTGTCTCAACACCAGCCTGGCAGAAAAACTATGTCAAAGCACACAGCCCAAATAGGAGATGAACATGAAAAATGCATGACACCCTCACTGGCCTGTTTGTTGGCCTCCGACACAGGTTATCCCTCAGGCAATTTGTCTTCCAGCAAAGCCAATGTGAGGAGGATTCATAAATGTAAAAATACATGTTTACCAGTAATAACAGGTGTCTGCCAAACATATGAGAAAAAAAGGAGTGTTTCACATTATCCATTAAGCATTTGAGGACTGTATGGGCTATCAGGGATTTTTCCTTAAGTAATTACTTAAAAGCGGTTTATCCCTCATTCACATGATACTTCTTTTAATGTGCACCTTTTTCCTTAGAGACTTTCAGTGCACAGTAAAGCCGGATGTTTTGAACAGCCACAGATAACAATGTGTTTATTTAATAGAGAAGAACCTAATACAGAAGTTTAAATGAACTGATATATATCTTCTGTCATTCAAATTGTATCAGTTCACATTTGAAAGTGAATACCAAGCAATTTGTCCATTTATTGCTCATATGTTAGATGTGTAGCCTAGTTGTTTAATAAGCATGGTCCCACCATGACTCCTCCTATCAGCAAGGCAGACACTGAAGTACTAAGAGAATTACTGAATGATAAATCAAGCATGTTAATAAATGATAATATGTTTGTCCTTGCATTGATAGAGTGCTAGCTCTAGCATTCAAATGGATCGTGGCATCCATTTGTAATTCTGTTGAAGGCAAAATATTAACGCTCTAATATAAACAAGGACAAACTCTATCAGGGGTATTCTCGTTTATTACTTATTAAAAGTACTCATTCACGTTGAGCTCAGGTAAGTTTTACAGAGTACAGCGTAATGTTTTGACACAGATGGCAATGCTAAAAACATACAGATGGTAGAATGATCGAGTTTTAGTCACTCTTTTCATTTCCACTGGATTGTAAAAGTTTAACTTTGAGGTCATGGGCAGTTTCAGGGAACTTTTTTCAAGGCACTATAGCAAGAACGTTTTAATGAGAAATAAATTTTTATTGTAGGTAGGTTGATTCTGTGACATATGTCTTGTTTCTTGGGACTCATTTGGAATTATGTAGTAATATGTTTGCTCTATAAATATTCCCCATAAAAGCTAAATGAGCATGTATGTAAGCTTTAAGCTGAATAAGCGGAGGACCAACAGGGTGGCTTTCATTTGAGTTAGTGGGATTTTGTGTGTGCTCATTTACTTGCCGAGCACAAATGACAGATTTGTCACCTTGCGATCGTTACACCATGTGGCTAGTGGATTCAGGACTCTTTAGCTTTGCTAAATCAGCTTTTGTCATTCATGACAACCTAAGGTGGCCTGTTGGTCTTACAATTGAACCAGGGGGCACTTTTGGACCAAACAGTTTTAGGGACTTTGCTGGGAGTAACTACCACCTGGGGAGTTCCCTCAAGAACGACACACCTAAAAGGTCCTTTTTTTCTGTTTGCAATCGCACCATCAGTAGAAACGCTGAAATGGCGTAAGCCATATCAAAATTGCATTGCATTTCCTCTGTCGCATGTAGGCTCAATAAAGTCTGGACTTCAGTGTCTCAACATTAAGAGCTATTGTTGTACTGGAATCAGAATTTTCCCAGTCGAACTGGATTCGGCTGTTCAATACGACGATACGAAGATTTTTTATAATCTTAAGATGCTTAAGATATCGACAGATATCTGAGATCTGGCAATTAGAAAATCCACTAGTGATGATGTTTTTCAGTGATTTTAGTGATTTTGACCAACAGGTCTCGTATTCTCCATTGTGCTGCGTCTCTCAGAGGAAGTGCACACGCTGTGAGTTGCGCTTTGTTCTTTTTATGTTTGACTGTTCAATATGAAGACACAAAGATTTTTCATGTAGACTATCTAGCAACCAAAAAATCCATTTGTGGTGATTTTTTTCCAGTGATTTTTAGTGATGACTTTCATGTCATGTGTTCGTCCCTCACGCTGCATGCTTCCTCTTTGTTTACATTTCTATCATATGGCTTTGTTGGAATAATGGCCCTGTTTACACTTGGTTTTAAAATGCGTCTTGAGCATTCACGTCACAAATGGACTGCCGAGACACAATGCTGTTTACACCTGTGTTTATCATGCGTCTTCATGGTGTCCAGCTGACCACTTTTGTTCAATTTCGTTACTGCCTACATCACTTCCACTAGAAGGTCAAAGGTCCCCACGCAAAATTATATTAAAACATAAGACCTGCAACATACCTTCATTATTTTTTGCACTCCAACTAGGTATATCCGTGCTCCTCTCCATTTGTTTCTAGTGTGTCCAAAGTGTTGTTACCAAAACAACCACCGCGTCCAGCATTAATGACGTATTTTCCTGTTACGCCCGTGTTGTGGACACATCGGGACGCATTAGCGTTTACACTGCAGAAGGTATGTGGTTAAATGTGTCCCAGACCACCTCAGCAAGTGGTGCGAGCAAACGCATCTTGAATGCGTCTTGGAGGTCATTTACACTTGTATTTAGCGCTGTCCAGTTGTGATCATATCGCCCAAGACGCATTTTAATACTAAGTGTAAACGGGGTCAATGAGACAGGCAGCACACACACGTTTCTTTTTAAATTAATCTCTTATAGCCTACCATTTGCCAACCACTCCACCTCTGGTTTCAGCTTCTCTTATCTGCTAACCAGCGCATGCTGTCATGTGGATTATTTTTAGTACGCGCATTTGTTGAACTTTTATCTGTTTTATCCTGTTACTGTAAGGCCTACTGACTGATAAACAGAAAAATGACTGCAGGACTTGAAGAATCTCACCACACTTATGTCTGAACCATTCACATATGTGTCTCTCATGGTTCCTATTGTGCTGGGAGAGTACCTACTCTGAAGTAGGACCTAAAAAAGTCCCTAAAATGGTGTTCTAAGAACTATAGTTATTCTCAGTTTCTGCAGTGCAGGCACACAAAAAAGAGGTTACTTCCTTCAACAGTTCTAAGAACTATGAAAAGTTCCTCTGGTCTGCAAGTGCCTACGATTACTTAAAGATTTCTTTAATTCAGGGCAATTTACTGGCAATCTTGCTGTGTAGTAGACCTAATTAACTGTGAAGGAACCAGAACTGGTACATCAGTCTGATTATTTGGAAGTAAACGTAACTCCTATGCTGTATCTTAAGAAGACATTAAGGCAGATTCTGTCTTCTTTTTTGGAATTGTAAAATACATGAAAATAATCTCTATTGCATGGTTTTCTGGTTGCAACTGCACTTCTGCGGTCACTATAACTGGCATTGGTCTTGTACCTCTGTGAGACTGATCCCTGCGTTTGACAGTAGTTGACACTGAAACTGCAAATGGTACCCTGTGGACAGGGTATCATCAAGTGTTCTCATCAACGACTGAAGTCACCTGCAATGTTACAGTTTTTAATGGGAAAAAAATAGCCTTTCATTGACTTCATACTTTTAGAAATGATGCCAGGTAGTTTAAGTGAATTGTGTGTTAAAAACTTGTTTGTTCCCTGATCTGGCATGAAACCATTTTTGTGTTCGGGTGGCACATACATAACCCACACTGCATGTTTGCAACATGTGTTTTTTTAATTTCTAACTTGCAGGAATATTATGGCAGTAGACAATGCTGTCTGCTGCCTACATTGTTTAGTTTACTTTTCAGACAGAAGGAAGCAATCATCTAGTGCCTCCTGGGACTGTGCGCCAAACACCTGTCCAGGTACCAGGTGGTGCACAGAATTTTTGCCAGGCTCCAGTAATAGTGTCTGAGCCAGCCAAACTTACCTTCTCATCTGAGTTAACAATCCAATGATCTACTGGACTCCACTCTACAGCTCCCATTGCTTTTGGTGCCACCCATTGAATCTGATGTTGTGGGCATTTTTTCATTCACTTTCATTCAGGCTGTTTGCAGGTCAGGTTTATGATTCTTAAGCATGTACCTCTAGTAAGGCTACTGATTTCTCTACCAGGTGTAACGTTTCAACGTTTGTGTTTCTGCATTTACCACTGTAGCCATTTATACATGTTTTTTGTGGTATAGCCTAGTCACTTGTGTGGGTGGTTACACTATACAATGGTTTAGGCCTTCAATCAGGTGTGCCAGTCTGAGAAAACAGATTAAGTTAGCTTCAATATTAGTTTAGGCATCTGGGCAGCTTATTTGTAGCTGCTGCTGAACTACACTCAGAATGCTCTGGTGGAAGGCTATCAGCAAGTCCTGCCAAGGAAGAAACAGCCACTGAGAGTACATTAGGCTCTCTTTCTGCATGCAAGCCAGTTGTACTAAGCTTCTCCAAGCTCTGCACTTCCTTATGCTGTTGCATTGCTGCTAACTGCTTTTGCATTTGGGTAGTGCCTGCTGTTGACTCCTCTACTCTTCACTCCAGTGTGGTAAAGGCGCTAAGTCTTCCAGTTGCAGGGGACTGAACATCAGACATTTCTGTTCCTGCTGAGACACTACAAAAACAGACCTTTTCCTTTGCAAGATTCATGCATCACAATCAGCATTATGCTGCACCTAGGGCAACACTGCTCCAGTCCCAAACAAGTTGGACATTGCTAATGCCCAACTCCAACTTCATTAATGCCTGGCAGAACAAACAGCTCACCATCCTGCCAAACCAGGCCACCTGTCTATTCTAATGGCATCGGCAGTAGTGGCTAGATTGGTGATATGTCAAATACTAGAATTAACCTCATCCAATGTGTGCATCAAGGGTCACTTCTTTGACTGTGCTAGATTTATTGTCTGTGGAAACACTTCCTCAACTCCATTGCTAAATAAGAATGTAGCAGGGTCCTTTTATAGGCTACATAAGTAAGATCATGGTCACAAGGTAATGATGTTACTGTTTGTACTGACAAGTATACAAGCACAAGAACCCAAATTTAAGGATGTACATGAGTAAATGCAAGTAAACGTAATGAGGGTAGAACAGAAGACACTTTAGACTGTTTTTCCAGGACTGTTTTTTTATGTTTAAGTATTTATCTCTTTAGCATACAACATTATATGCTATTTCTCCAGAATTATCGACACCCTTGAAGATAAGGGGTGGGGTATAATTAATTAATTAATAGCCTTCTCTCAAAGAGATGTTTTTTCCATTTCCCATATAAATTTTTCCATGGGGCACGATCGTAAGGTTGCACACATGTAAAATCTTTGTCATCCATCAACACTGGGAAAATGATAGATCTTTCTAGAGGCAAATGGTTGTTATGCTCTCTAGTCAAGGCAGCAGAATTTAGTGGTACTGATAAATTTGAAACCACTGATTTAATGTTTTTTCCACTTTCAAAATACTGTCTTAAAATGTCTCCATATGTCCATTACATAAATTGTAGCTTATTTTTTGAAGGTTGCCAGTAATTTCCGCATTGAGAGGTTACACTGTAATTTAAGAGTCTGCTGAAGCTGCTAAAGTTTAAGGTAGCACAAAGTTCTGGTGGCAACGCAGGAGTTGAGTCATGAGCAGAAAACATTAGAAGTTCTCAGAAGTGAAGAAGTACAATCACAAATTCAGGAAATAAACAGTGTATAATTTTCTTCTGAAAGAAATCATCGCATAAAAGGCCGAGATCAACCCCCCAGGGAGGGAATTATGTGTTAGTGCTTCGCCAAAGGTTTTCGAAATCCTTCAGCATAAGTGTGGTTCCTTCAGAATGCTTAAATGAAACACTTTTTTTCTTTGCTCTGACAATGGAAGAATCATTCTCCATTCCTTGGCTTAGTGGTGTACTACCTTCTTAACTACTATAAGAAAAGTATGCTGAAGTTTCAGTTTATTCCCTATTATCCTGTTTTTCTGGTTATTAGTAACTAGTCTGCCACTTGGTTTACCACAACAGTGAGCAGTTTTATACACACGTAACATGCTAAAACTTTTTTGAATATGTTCTCACCTAACAAGCTCCAAATGTACTGCAGGTTCAGGTATGTCCCTTCATTGATACAACGAAGCTGCATACCTGTACAATAGTACAATGGTAGTTTAAAATGTATGCTTCTATACCTCTACATGAGCTATGTTGTCTATAGAAACTGAATCTGGTTGTGCTCTCCGGTTGATCACTAGCTCTCCTAGCTGTGTACTTGCTTGGCTCATTGAATTAAATAAAGAGAGAACCCGTGATTAAACTTCATGCTCAGACTGGATTAAAAGCAAATTTGTAACCTCCCCATTTGAAATGGAAAAGAATAGAGGTTTACACTGCCTTTCTTCACAGTACCCTTGAACCTGATGCTGCTGAGGCAAAGCATAATTGTTTTGCTGTAATGAGTACCTTTGCTTCATTTATTCGAATGGCGCTGCAGTTCGGAATATTCATGACCTGTCTCTGCCTCTCATATACACCAAGCCAAGGTTATTAGGTAAAACAAAATTCTCATCAATTCGGAATTGGTATAATGTAAATCAGCTTGCAGGTAGACCCCTAAGACTTGTATGCAGAGGTAATTATGCTTGGGGCTTTTTTGCCTTCCAAATGCATCTAGAGGTTTTTTTATCACGGGTCGGAAGATTTCCTGTCAGAAGGAATGCTTTCAATGTGTGTGTGTTTATGTGCATAGCAAGAGTGAATGAATCGGTGTGTGTGTGTGTGTGTGTGTGTGTGTGAGAGAGAGAAAAAAAGAACTTTTTTCTTCCGCTCTTTTCACAGATATTTTCCTCAAAAGTTTCCCAGTGCAGCCTAAAGAGCTCAAGGACAAATTGTTCATTGTTGATGAGGGGGAAGGAGGGCTCTCTGATGAACACATTGCTGCTCTCAGGAGGTATGAAAATAAAAAAAAAAGCCCACACCATGCATATCCATTCCTGTTGATAATACATAAACATTTAGATATATAATAATGCTTGTGAACAGAAGCCCATCTGTGATTTTCATTTTCATTTCTTACCTGCTGAAAAAGTCCACTTCAGGACCAATTTGAAGTACACCAGGCTTGCTAAAACAACAATGCGTGAAGAATAGTAAACTATAATCATCTATGTTGTATATGGATGAAAAAAATGTTATATTTGTCATTCTGAGATACACCAAATCAATGTCCACTCATCATGCGTAAGAGCAAAATTCAACATTTATAGTTTGGCTACAACAGCTGTAGGATGTCAAGATCTCTGTGTATGCAGAAAGAAGCTGTTAGCTTTAGGGAAAACAAAAGCTCAGGTGTACCTGACAGGTCTGTATTGCAATCTGACAGCTGCTTGGATCCAGCTATTGATATTCCTGCTTCCCTTTTAAAGTTAACGACCCTGCGTATATCTGCCTTTTATACAGATCACCTAGTCAACATGATAAAAAATATTCTAGGCATCGTCATTGTTTTAACATTATTCATAACGTTCAAAAACTTTGTTAGGATTTAGTTGTAGTCGAATAAATATAACCAGCAGACAGATGTAAGGAGAGAAGTAGCCTTTTTAAGAACACGTCCTTTCAAAAATACAATAGTCTAGGACTTGCAAGTGACCTTAATGGAGGAAAAAGAGGTCAAGTCACTGGTAGTTCATGTCACGGAAAAAAGGTAATGCAAGCAGGAGCCTTTCTTTAATGCTAATGATAAAAAGCATATGCTGGAACCTTTTATCTGAGTGGCTCAATGATGAAACTTTTATTAGTTGGTATTTGAAGAGACCGAGACTATTAAGTAAGCTGAAAGCTGGAATAAATGCTTTCTCTGCTTGGTTGATTTTCATTTTCTAGAAACATCTTCAGAAATGCCTACTGGATTTACCTGCTGGAAAGAGCGGCCACTCTAAAGTACACGCTGCGATATTTAGATCCAAACATGATGTACATTTGCATGAAGCTTTGCGTGGGCCTCTGGAAAACAAACCATATAGATGCGTGCACAACATGAGCTGCAATATTAATGAATGTTGACTGTTGAGTTTCCACTACTCAGTGTAGGTGTGTCCCATGGCTCATGAAATAATTAGATCTTTGGTTTGGGGTTGAAACACTGAAATGGCTGTGAAACGGGTGTATTTGAAGGATTCCGAGTTCACTTTAGTTTCAACATTAGGTTAAAACATTAGCAGTCTGTTTAGATTGAAGCATTAGGTTGAAACATCAGCGGATTTATGCAAGATGATGAGGATATCATCCCAGCTTTGCTTTTAATCATCCCTCCATTTTTGGGCCACTGGAAGAATGAGAAAAGTGGAACAGGTAGAAGAAAAGAAGAGGAAAGTATCCTGGGCTTGCCAAATGTAAATAACATTTATAGTATTATTCTACAAACAAGTCTATACAGATCTGATTTACATTTAGAAAGAATCAGTCCATTTTCTTAACATTGTGGACTTAGAGGAAAGCTGCTGCACATCTCCTAAGCTTAGGTTGAGTTTTGCATGTCCGTGTGGATTTTTCTGGGTTCTCAAAGTTCTTACCACCTGCCAAAAAACATGCTGGTAGATGGATTAGAGACTCTAAATCAGCCCTTAAGTGTGAATCCATGGTGTATTCCTGGGCTTACACCCATCCTTCCTTCGACAAGGATAAATCAGTTACTGACGTTGAATGAAAGAATGTTTTCTGTTAAATTCTTGGTTGGTGGTGAAGTCCCAAATGGCCATATTCAGAGATAGTTATTTAAGTTGGAAAAAATTAAATTTATTATGTCTCAACTTGTGCACAGTTATAAGGGAAATCCATCCATCCATCCATTCACCCACCCATCCATTCACCCACCCATCCACCCATCCATCCACCCACCCATCCATCCATCCACCCATCCATCCATCCACCCACCCACACATCCTCCCATCCATCTATCCATCCATTCATTTGTCTACCTGTATGTGCATCATTGTATCTGTCTTTCCTGTTTGTATGTGCTTATCCTTCTGTCAGTTCCTTGATCTATTTTCTGTCTGAATATCCATCTATATAACTATCTGTCTCTCTTTATATCTGTCTGTCTGCCTGTTCATCCATTTGTCTCAATAAAATGTGCATGCACTAAAGACAGTGTTTTTATTCATTTTATTGTAAATTTATATTTATTTATTTTTTTAAAGTTTCAAAACCAACAATTAATTCTAAAAACCTTCTGGTTTGAAACCTTCTGGTCTATCTATGAATCTATTTGTTTATTTATTTGTTTATCTTCCATTCCTTTCTTTCTTTTTCTCTTTTTTCCTCTCCTGCTCTTAGTAGTGACTTTAATGATCCATAATATGTATGATATTTTGAGTTAATATGTAAAAACATATTTATATAATAAAAACAATATAATCTTTTATATAACTAATCTTTTATCTATATTTATACTTGAATTTTCAGAATTTTTCGGTATCACATTGTTGAATAATGAATTTTTTTTAAATGGGAGCATACCTTTTTTAGTTTTATTCCTGAATAAAGTGTAAAATGTGCTGTATTAAAGTTATATGAGTGCAGCAGATGTGCAGTAGGAAGTAGAGATGAGTTGTTTAGAGAAAGCTGCAGTAGTGAGTGTGATGAATATTCAGCATGTGATTATTAAAGTTCATTGTGATTTACCTGAACTCCTCATCTGCATATTTAAATATGTAAATGAATAAAGCAGAGCTTGGGGAGATTTATAAACATGGTAACATTTATGAGAAGTGTTTCGTTTTTTCATTAAAGTAGCTTAGCGGCTCATGAGCGATCCTTTGCACTCCATGTGAACCCCCGCGGCTCATCCTGAACACTTCATTAACACCGAGTAACACACTGAACATGTGAGCAGAGGCAGATTCTCCTGCCTCAGGGCCAAATTTTACATTTTATAGGTCACTGAAATCTACACATTGACATGGAAACAGTGGTGCAGCGAAACACACTAGAGAGGTAAGAGGTTCTTTTAAATATTCCAAAGTGTTGAGAAACTGGTGAGAAAAACTATCACAGAGACATAAATGAATATCAGATAATCGTCCAAATACAATGTGTTATTTGATTATTCAATTACATTTTTATTTATATAGGGCTTTTACAAAGCAACTTTACAGAAATCAAGCAATATACTATATATATAATGCTCATGTGTATGTACATATATAGCGAGAGATATAAATGTATCTCTAATGAGCAGGCCTGAGGCGACAGTGGTGAGGAAGAAACCTTGGAAGAGACCAGATTCTAAAGGGAACCCATCCTCATCTGGCTGACACCAGATAGTGAAATTATAAATAATTTCTTTCCTAGAGCAGTGTTAAGTGTGTTGAAAGGATCTTCAGTATGGGTATCAGAGTAATGTTTGATTTCATTAGAGCTTTAGATTTAAGTCAATAATATCCAGGCAAACTTATCCATTGTATAATGAATAAGACTTGAGCATAAATTGTTCTTAGCAAATGCAGTCAGTAGTCTATTGAAGGAAGAACATCCACAGCCATCTTTAGGGTGTCCATGTGGTACCTTCCTCAGCAGCAGCGAGTGATTCTCCAGTGAATTGAGCTCCAAGCAGAAATAGAGCATCAGGGTGGATCAGGCAGCTCCAGAGGGCAGAAGGAGTCAGGATCACTGGTATCTCGTCAGGCAAGCACATTAACATGTGTAGCTCAAAAGAGACAGATAGAGAAGGGGAGAGAGAGAGAGAGAGAGAGAGACAGCATTTAAACATCCCAGTTTACCAAAACACTCAATGCCTGAGAACCCCCCAGATCTGCACCTTTACCTAGTTGAAGGTTATTAGCAAAAAGCTTGGCTAAACATATAAGTTTTCAGCCTAGATTTAAACATTGAGACTGTGTCTGAGTCCCGAACACTAAT
>JAQQZR010000015.1:16046967-16065880 GCA_030068235.1 Notoglanidium macrostoma | reverse complement strand
ATCTGCATGTCTTTGGGCTGTGAGAGGAAACCAGAGCACTCGGAGGAAACCCACGCAGGCACGGGGAGAAACTCCGTACAGAGAGATCCCAGTCCAAACCCAGAAGCTTCTTCCTGTGAGGCGACAGTGTCAACCACTGCACCACCGTGCCGTATTATTCAGTCATTCATTCACCCACACACCCATCCATCCATCCATCCACCCACACACCCATCCATCCATCCATCCATCCATCCATCCATCCATCAACCCATCCACCCATCTATCCATCCACCCATCCATCCAGCCACCCATCCACCCACCCATCCACCCATCCATCTATTCATATCCGTTAAGGGTCACAGGGAAGCTGGAGCCAATCCCAGGCGACTGACAGGTCACTGAGAAGAACACAGAGACAAACAACCATTCACACTCACATGTACTCCTATGGGCAATTTAGAGTAGCCAGTTGACCTAACCTGCATGTCTTAGGGCTGAGGGAGGAAACCCAGAGCACCTGGAGGAAGCCCACTAAGGCACAGGGAGAAAATGCAGACTTTGATTTTTCCCTGATTTTCTCTCTTGGCCAATTTTACATTATCACAAGACAGCTACCAATCAGCAAGGCAGGCTATCACGTGCCTCTAATTTACATTTGTTTTCAAACATACGACGTCTGGGGTTGGTGTAGCACACTCAGAATAGTGCTACCTACCCACTTCCATGTGCGTGAGCTTACAGACACCTATGACTGGCTATTGTCCTGATAGAAAACATGCCTTTTTTTTTCTCCTGGCCATGGATTGCTGCGGCATCATCGGAATTCAAACTCAAGATCAACAAACAATCTCCAGAATGTTTTTCACTTCCACCACTCAATGCTGCCACATTTTAAAACATGCACTTGCCCTTAAGACCAAAAGACATTTAAAGTAATATCATAATATACAAGTGCGCCACACATTATCATGAATAGTCTTGTCATGTTGATTTGCAATCTCTGCAAATTTGTCTCTATTGATAGTATAGGAGGATGCTCCTAGTATAAATGAAGAAAGCAGGCTATATAAAGGTAGAACACTTTCTCGCATTGTGAAGTAACTATGCTCACCAGTACAATCTCTGTGAAAAGGGTTATGGCTGCTTTTGGTAGTGTGGATGATTCATTTATTTTCAAGGTTTACTTTATAATGGCATGTTTATATATTTAATATTGCCTTCCAAATGCATTTTATGGTTTTTGTGTCAATTCAGGGTGCAATATTATGTCTCTGTGATAATAGGGCGTATTTCCCCCTTGCGCTGCGTTTTTCTCTCGCATCAGCTCTGCATCCACTGTAACCCTGATCAGAATAAAGGGATTATGGAAAATTAACAATGATATCACAAACACTGGGCCTCATTTATCAATTTCTTAGTAAATATGTGTGAATGTTTGTGTAAGCTAAACCGAATTCATGTTTTCCACTTTCAGACAGACAGAGCTCATTTGCATTTTCGCAAAACTCCATAAAAGTTCAGGCAGACAGTGCTGGGAGGGCTTCTATATGCTAATAAATATATTAAGCAGTGTATCAGCACCTGCAAAGGTCAAAATCTCAAGGCAAATTATAAAAAAATGTGAATTAGGTGTAAATTAATTGAGGTGAAAAGAAAATGGTGTGATATGAAAATGAAGGAGGAAAAAAAGATCTACAATGTACCCATGTGATCATGCACACCAAGCACGTCACACAGGGAATCTATTTTTAAATAGTTTTAAGTGTCTTGCTGATGTGAAAGAAGTGTTGCACAGTGTTAAAAGAATATGCCATGGCAAATCGAAGTGATTTATAAGCCATCAGTCATCCTTCAAAAAAATCATATAGATCTTCAAACATCCCTTTCGCTTATAAGACGGCCCTTAATCTTGCATCAGTGGAGGAATTTGTTTATGGTTTCTGACCCACCCATCCTCTGTTTATACTGTGACATTTCATTATAATTGAATGACTAGTTTTATTGTCCTCATTTATGGGTTTCTTTATTTTTCATATTCTTTGATTAATATCAGTAATATAAAATGACTGGGCTTCACAAAAAAATATATTCCACATATATACAGTAAATGCAGTAATCCATGCAAATTATTTGAAAAAATTATTTGATTTGAAGTCAATCAGTCTGGGTTTCCATAAGTTAGTGTACTTATGCGATAATTCACACACACTCAGAATCAGGAGCGGGATATGAACGTTCTGAGGACACGTAATCCCGAAGTAATGGGATTTTTTTATGAATACCAAATTTCTTGTAAATGCTCCTGCGAATGATTTCCAAATAAATCTCCTCGTAATCATTTTGATAAATGAGGCCTATTGTCAGGCAGTGACGTTGGAATCTCCATGAAAGTAAAATGCACTGAAGTCAAGATAACGGATACTGAGACATACCTCTGGTTTGGGCAAACCCCACCCTGTGTACTCTCTTGTCAACGGCTCATAGAGAATTCTGAGATAAGTCCGTCTCTCTCTATCAGTGTTAAGACCTCTGTTTACTCTCACTACGTCTGTTTAAAGGCTCTAATGGGACGTAAACAGATTTGCATTAAGCCGGTAAGTCTGTATGGTAAGAAAAAGATACTGGAGTAGGCATCATCTCCTGACCATTCAGTAGTGGGAAATTTTATGTTTAGTTTCTCTGTAGAACATGTATTTCACATAATAGATGTATTATTTAACAGGTATGTACCCACTCCAGATGATATAGAGATGTACAAGTCCTATAAAGGAGATGTGAGTGAACTGCACATGGTTGATCAATACATGATGGAGGTAAGCCTGTTGAAATAATACTTTGTCTGTCTGTCCCTCCGTACATCCATATAACCGAATACAAATACGTTATACGGAATGACCAGATAATCTTGTATGTATACAAATACTGTTCATATTTAGGAAGTTCACAGGGCAGCTGGATGAGACTTGAGGTGTGTACCAGGACTAGGAACCTGCAGAATTCAAACAGTGGGTTCTTACTTTCATGTTGGCGAGAGCGATCCCTTAGATATGAAGCTTGAGGGACAAACAAAGACCACATTTATAGTATTCATTTATGCCTTGTTCAAAGTTCTTTTTTCAAGTTTTTCCAGTATTTCCAGGGGCATAGTAGTTGGGTTCATATTCAAAGGTGCACTAAGTAGGGAACTATTATCAGAAATATAATATATATTCCATAATATACTTACAGAATTCATAAGTATTGTTTCAGTGTATTGTATAAACACCTGTAACTACAAATCTTTGTGTTTTTGTAAGCTTAGAATGAGCCCTTTATACATAGGGTGCAGGTCCTCTTCTCATCTTGTGCAGCTACAGTAGCCCAGAACGGGCAAAGCTCCAGAGAGTGCCTTACACGTTTCATGTTTTTACAAGCACCGGAAGGATGACAAAGAAGAAGAAACAAAGACAAGGAAAAAAATAAGAGGAAACAGTGTTTGCTGGTGCTGGCTAACAAGTTTGAGAAGCCACATTTTGAAAAATGGATGATCACACTTAATACTTAGCACAGAAAAAGCAAGGGAGCATGAATGTAGGCACTTGGAAGGACGCTACGGGCACCTGATGGCCACCGTACATTCCAATACACGCTTGGAAAGGAAGTAAGGCAGGGGTGGTTCAGGTGGTTGAATCCTACATAGTGGACCTATAAAAAAACCTTTCTGTTTTAGGCCACACCTACATCGAGTTTAGTACAGATAAAGTTGAATACAGATATGATACTTGGAGCTCTCAACCAATGCATGCAGAGATACTGGCAATTTTTTTTATACCTATTTATTTAACTATATATTTAAGTACATCTCTCTCTCTCTCTCGCTCACAAACACACACACAAACACACACACACAGGGCCGCAGCTGGGGTTGCTTCAGGCGATATCCAATTTTAGGTGATATCCAGCACCTTGACTCAACACCTCCTACTTTGTTTTTGAACAAACCCAGTTACACTTCTCCCACTCGGGCGACTGTACCCAAGTGTGCCACTTGTTCACATGCGTTTCTATTTACCATAAAGGTCTCTGAACTCATATTTTATTTACTTATCAGTGTATTGAGTATTTCCACCATTCCGTCAGCAGCCGTGCTTTTTATGGCAGTGTTTGAGAAAGAGAGAGAAAGCGAGTGAGAGAGAGACATAGATATTTCACCATCTTTATGACTGGTTGTCATTTCCTCCACAGTTGTGTAACATCCCTTACCTGAGCACTCGACTGGACCTTCTGCTAACTCTCCGAGAGCTGCCCATCAGCATTGAAGACCTGACACCGGTCAGTCCCTCTTGTGCTTGTTCTTCTTCCTGCTTGGTTCTTTCCTCCATCTTGGGCTGCAACTCATTCATCTATCAGCATGGCACACACTGATTTACACTGCATTTCTTTTAGATTGTGGCGCTTCAGTGGAGAAAAGCTCCACTCAATCATTTTCCTAAAATATGGGAAAGTGGTGGAAGGAAAATGTATGCATGTGCATGAATATCAATAAATATATCTGTGTGCCTGCATGTGTGTGTGCCTGTGTGTGTGTGTGCGCGCGTGTGTTTTTGTTTTGCAGTTAGTAGTGCATTGCATAGATGATTATGATTGACAGCAGACTCATAACTAGAAATTGGAAAGTTTGAAGAGGGTTTTGCTTTTCAAAACCCTAGCAAAAATGTGACCTAGCAAAGAAAAAAAAAGAGGAAAATTCCCAAAGATAGAGAATAAAAAGCTCACTAATGCAAAAGGTAAGTCTTGCAGACAGCAGGTTCTCGAAGAAATAAATGAAATGGACTTGCGGGTAAAAAATTGTAATGCATTAATACATAGTGGTTTTACTTTGAAACAATCTGCACTTAGAGCAGGGTGAGGGTTTTTTTCTAATAGCCAATCTCTTCAGGGTCCTTCAGAGCTTATATTACAGGAAGAAAGCTAAGTTGGGGCCAATGAAAGAATGGCACCAGAAGCAGTTTGATAGCCTTCTCTGCCTGAACAGAGACAAAAGTTTCAACCCCCAATTCCGCTTCCATTTCCCAGCTACTTTCAAAGTTAGCCTTTTCCGTCCTTTTCTTTCTCTTTGCTTTCTCATTAGACGCACTCTCTGCACCAAAACACCCTTCACCGGATGAAAGTGCAATGCTCTGGAAAAGCAATGTGATGAGGTGTAGCTTTTAGGATCCTCTGTACATTAACAGGTAATGAATCCTTGTAGACAGTTGTCAAAACCCATATGTGTGTTTTTAGAGGGGATTTGTCCGAGATTATTGGATACAGCAACGGAAATGCACTTGACTCAGCATTTGTGTACCATCGAGGTCATATGTTGGATCCACAGGGAATGCGCAGTTATTAAAGTCAGTGTGTACTCGTGTTTTTCTTTTTCTTTCTTCTGTCTTCACTGTGTGACCTATTGACCTCAGGCCAGAGAGGTTGACAGTAATTATCGGATCTGTTGACGCATGGACGAATTTCTGCCGCTGGCTCTCATGTAGGTGTGTCTACGGTTACAACTTAGCATGTTCAATTGATATGGTCATTAATCATTTGTATCAGGTTCTTGAGGCTATTTAGGATATCAGTGTGTGTGTGTCTGAGTGTGGGTCTCATTTATCAAGCTGGATAAATGAAATGTGGTAATCATGAAAATCCAGGTAGTCTGGAGAAATGTATATATCCAATGCTTTGCTTGTGAATCTGTTTAAATTTATTCATGAGGAGACTCATATAACGGCTACATTCACATTACAAGACTCAATTCCGATTTTTTGCTCAGATCGGATTTTTCTATCTTGACGTTTCACATTCATAATTCCAAGGTGTCTAATGAGTCCTCTGGAAACGGCACGCATACACACACTGATATGTTTCCGCACGAGTCATCCGTGTCACGCACCACAAAAAACAGATTTGTGAGACGACTCATGGTATTAAAACTGATACGCAGGTAGCTAATGTATGCATCGCATTTTGCTATGGAGGAAGGCAAACAGCTTGGCAGCTGCACGTGAACAGGTTGAGAAGGTGAAAAAAAGCCAGATGTCTAGCGTTTCCTATTTTCGCAGCTATTGCTGGCACTGCTGTACCAAGAGATGTGTGGGTATGAGAAAGAAGCCAGCTCAGCGCATGAGTACAGACAAAAAAAACCACATGAATTCTGATCTCATTCATGACAGTTCTCATTCATGACGCGTAGCCACGACCTGGATACGTATCTGATCTAGGACCACATACGAAAGTGATTTGAAAAGATCAGATTTGAGTCACTTCAGCCTGGTAGCATGGACGTAGCCTACGTAAGCCTTAAATGATTGGCTTCAAATCGTGTAATTGGTGATGAGTTATTGTAATTTGAAATCATTTTAATCACGTTCACGAATTTAGTGAACATTTTGTGAAACTCAGCCATTCGTTTTAACGGCTTGAAAGGAAGCAAGCAGTTCAATTATGACAAAAGTAACGATTTCCTATAAAATGAGTAAGACTTAGTGCATGTCTGTGGAAGCAGATGTTGAAGTGTCTTAGCTACATTATTTGGTGCACATTGTCCTTGGGAGTCCCCTTTCAAATTCCCTGTGAGCTTTGCCTTCGATGGAGTTGTGTGAGTGTCTGTAACAGACCAGGTCCATGTGAGTTTATTAAATCAAAATTGTAGAGGTTAAGCAGGCATCAAACATCAAAAAACGCAAGGGGAATCCAAAGAAGAGTCAAATACGGTTTACCAAACTGGTCAAGACACAGAACTAGCAGTTACTTCGTCTTTGCGTTGAACAACTGAAAAACGTGTGCTACAATCAAGAAAGGAAACAGGAAATGAGCAACTGACTCCAATTCCAGAGATATAACTGTAACTGTATCTAGTAACTGACTAGAATTTCACAGCTGTGCTCTGAACATACTTGGTCATTTACATGTGATTTATCAACAAACTCACTTGGCCTATGAAAACTATTACACACAAAAACTTTCCTAAATGTTTAAGAGCTCTCAGCAGTATGCCGCTATTCCAACTTCTAATTGCAAATGGCTCACAGTTGAGATCAGCATACAGGATGCTGCATAATTTTTAACCAAGGTGTACAGCATTTGCAATGTCAATGACAGGTTCATTAGTTGTAGGTGGAACACAATCTGGTCCCCTGCGAAAGACCTATGCTGTAAACAAGACCGAGCCAAAGCTATTTTCACCACTGACTCTAAATCCGTAAGGATCGTCCTACACGCTAGACTTTTTAAGCCTGCAACATTAAGGCGGATTTGCCTGCCATCTGACAGACGAGGTGCTAGGCTGGGAAATAGGGCCAGCTCAGCTCGGGGAACAGCGAGAGCTCTCCAGGTGTGACCTCCTGCATCTCAGTCTCAGCGGTGGCACCAGCAGCAGTTCCAGCTGGGTTCGGAAAACCCAGAGTCTCGCTATTCATTACCCTCACTACCCTCATTTACTACTTGTGTCACAGCTACTTTGATTCATAGCAATATAGTTTTAGGGGCTTTAACATACTCAGTATATTTTCAGTACAGTTATTAGTGATATAAACTGCGTTTAGGGCAACAGACATGCAAATCCTTCGAAAAGCAGGTGTATGTGCTCAGGTGTGAGTACAAACAGGATGTGACAAAGAAATCTACATATTTAGGATTTTTAAATCAAGCTTTATTGAAAGGTTTCTTGAAATTCTTACCACTTCTACATATGTACAAAGGCCAGTCATTCTTAACCTGTTTCTCCTGAGGTTAAATGACATAATGAACATAAATGGAAAGACATGTTTGGCTTTGGTAGATAAACTGAACGAAGCACATATGGTTTCATGTTTGTTTTGTTGTTGTTGTTTGTTTGTTTTAGCCCTTTTGACAGAACAGGTTAAAGATATCCGGAATGAATCGAAGTATAGAAAATGGAAAGGAAGCACAAAAATGAAATACGGTGTGCTGTTATGGAACAATAATCAAGGATGGGCCGCTGTGATGCAGCTCAATGCAAAATGGTGTTACTGTTATACTGTTATAGGAAATAACAGCACATCCCTGTGGTTGAAAATCTCATTAGTGTGGTATATCAATAACGGGTGGTTGAATAACCACTGGATGAACAGATTAGATTTTAGAATTGATCCAGACAGGGTCAAGGACACAGCAAGGTCAAATATCTGAAACAGGTTTTCTTTAATAAGTCTTCCTGTTTGTCATGCAAACATGCTAGTTAAACATTCTTGAACAGGAACTCAAGGCCTATTTTTATTCATTCATAAAATCCATCGAACTTTTTTTTAAGGATTCATTCATCCATCTATCAAACTTTTATTAAGGACACAGCTAAGAGGTGGTCCATAGAAAAAATGAAATAAGATAGAAAATGTAACAGTGATCAGGCATTTACACACAGACAAGAGCACCAGTGGCTCCACATTCTAGACGAGAGCCTGACTGAGCTCAGTGCAGGAGTGGTTAAAGCCAAAATAATGCAGTTTGCAGATTTAGAAAACCTTATCATATATCTATATATAAGTTTTTTTTTTATTACGGCAGAACATCTGGCTAGCACTGCAGCTACTGGGGGTTTCCAGCAGCAGCCCCAACCTGTCATTGTCTATTTTTAATGACAGGCACTAATAAAATAGATGAAATAGTGTTTGTTAAGAATCCGTACACTAAAAAGTCAGCGAAACAGACAGCAGGCAGAGGATACAGTTTACTACTAGCGAGTTTTAAGTGTTCAGCAGTTATATTATCCGTACCGCATGCCTTATTATCCCTTCATCATAAACTTCTTTTGGGGTGACAACCAGATCAATATATTGAATGAATCAATGGTTTTTGGACGTTGCCCCTTTCTTAGATCTCTCTTTGATTGGTTGCCCAAGACTGTCTTGGTTAAATTTACAGCGATAAAATTGTGAACCTGATAAATCCAGATAAAACAATGTGTACATACCTAATAGTGCACACCACAGTCAGACCTTCTGCTCTGATGCTTGGTCTCCAATCACGTATTTTGCCTTTCCTCTGCCCTACCTAGCATCAAGGAGAACAGGCACAAATGACGTGCTGAGAACCACCAACGCGAAAAGCATCACCAATTAATGCCCGTCGGCTCTGAGCAGCAAATCTAGAGCAGCTGAACCTCTTTGCACCGGAGAAATTGCAGGAGGACGATCCTCAGAAGGAAAATCAGCTTGTTAGCAGTGGAATTAATATGAATGTTAAACAGCCTCGCTAAATTAATGCAGTGTATCTCATTTTCACTGATTAATTAGAGGTAATGGATAGATATTGCAGGTCTGGTTTGAGGCTGGGGTCCCAGTGTGCACGTTTTGTAATAAGAATTAGCTTCTGTTGTCCCTGAAAAAAACTAATATAAAAAGTTTCAGATAAAGGATTTTTTCCCCCCTCAAATAGTAACTGGATTCTGACCTTTTACATTTTTATGATTATATTAATTAATTCCCCATGTCCAAAGCTTGGGGTCTTAATTGCTTCACATATTGGTTTAATATTCCCCGGTGTCCTTTTTTCTATGAAAGACAACTTAATGCTGTGGATATTTGAAGGCCCTCATTAACAGCAGTGTTGGTGAGAAATCATGGCTGCCTTTTTGCGCTGTGGAAGATGACATGCTGCGGCCTCTCTCTGTTTGTCCCACAGCTGATTAACCAGAAGATTGTCATGTGTCGTCAGCTGTGGGGCTGCGAATCGTTCGTGTCCGTGCTCGAGTACCTGCTGACCATCGGCAATTACCTCAACCAGCATGCAGGCAAAGAAAAGGCCAAGGGATTCCGTCTCTCATCCTTAACGAAGGTATGACCTGAGTATGACCTGAAGAGGTGCAAAGGCTAATAAGACTTCTCATTGGCATATAAGCCTGCTATTTCTGTCCGGCTCCCTCACCTCTGCCTCTCTTTTTTTGTCTCTTTTCTGCTCACTCTCACATCCTGTGTAATCTCTCTGTTATTCTGTCACCCTCTCTGGTGGTGCTTTCACCCACCTCTTTTCATGCAAATTGGACCAACACAACAAAAAAAAGATAACTAACACATCAGATTCGACAACCTGTGGCGGTTATTTAGTTTGCCCTGTCTGTCGCTGCACATGCTCGTTTTCAACAGCCATGCTTTTGTTTACATAATATACGTGAGTTGATCCCTTTTAAGAAAATTCCCATAATTCCCATAATTTTCCTGACTTTTATGGAAATGTGCTGCTGCAGAACATTTGGGAGGATAATGCCTTCTGTCTCACTCTTTCCTACTTTCTTCTTTCTCTTTACTTTCTCTCTCAATTTCCATTTCTCCTCTGTCCGTCCTCCCTCGCCCCAATGTGCCCCCTGAGTCACTCTTCCCCAGCTCTATCTCCAAAAGCACACGTTTCTTACCCTTTCTCTCAGCTCATCTCCCCCTGCAAACAAATCTTGCGAGCTCACAACCATTCAGCACTCACAGATCAGATAGGTCACCCTTCCTTTTACAGCTCCTGTTATTCCTTTCACTTAAAGGGATAGAATGAGGGAGCGAGTACTTTTTACTCACCCGGCCTTCATTAGCCTCACGGTCCCTGTGTTGTGCATTTGTTTCGGGATTATTTCAGGCCTGGCTGAGTCGTTAGTGCCGAGATGGTAATTTGTATCGATTGTTATCGGCCTGCGCGGTGCAGATCTGCTCCCTCGGCAGTAAGATTTAAGGGCGCTTGCTCCACATGCGAAAAGACTTCCTTCCTGTCTAATGAGACAGAGGAGTTCATTGCGTTTGCACTGTCCTTGGCCCACAACTCCATCTCTGTCTCCGTTTCTGGAGGAACTGAAAGGTGGTGTCGGCAGGAGCCTCGGAAACACACAGGGGCAGCTATCTTTCTATATTAAATTTACTCTGGCTGAATGTTTTATGCCGCCACCAGACTGCTGTTCCTACGGGATTGACTGACTTTAAATTGGTAAACAACATAAACTAGAAACAGTACAGGATTAGCCAAATCTCCACTGCCTTTCAATTAGGAGCCAGTCTTGTAGAGACAGCTGCATATACAATTATATTAATAGAAGTGCTACAAATAAATCTACAGGGATGTATGCATTTTATCCTTCTTTATTGGGCAAATCGGAGTTTATTTTCAGGGTTGATTGCTTTGTATAAGAGGATTAAAATATAATAACAAGAGTTCTTGAAGTGGGGCAGCATGATGCTTAGCACTGTCGCGTCACACTCTTGTGTTAGATTGCGGGAGATTGGTGGTAGATCAGCTGGGATTGGCTCCAGCTTCCTTGCGACCCTTAACTGATAAGCGGTATAGATGATGGATGGAATACTTAAAGCAATACGGTGAAATTTTCATTTGGTTAAAGGCATGGTAGTGCAGCAGCTAGCCTTACCACTTCACAGCTCCCGGTTCGATCCTGGGCTCGGGTTAATTTCTGTGTGGAGTTTCCCTGCGGCTCTCTGGTTTCCCCACACATCTTAACAACATGCCAGGAGGTAGATTGGCAACTCTAAATTGTCACTATGTGGGAGTGAATGCATGTTTTCTGACACATTCCTACTTTGACCTGCCATAACACAGCCACCAAAGCCCAAGGCCTTCTGTAATATGGCCTTTGCTGTGGCCTTGCTATGTTTTTGCCTAACATCAATTCCCTGGCCTTAAAAAAAGAAAGCGTAATTCACTCCAAGGACAGAGAAAGGTTCCATTTTTAGTTGCACTGGGACACTACTGTGTGTGTAAATAACACGTTCTAATCTTGCACTGTGTCAGTCGCATGTGGGTGTAGAATTTTCACGTCTCTTTCTGTCTTTGGCCTTGGGTTATTCATGCACAAATGAAGACATTTTATCTACATGCATGCTTGAATCCTGTGCCCTTTGTTCTGATAGGAGTGCTGGAAGAAGCCTTTTTTTTGTGTTTGTCATACTTGTGCCTGTGGTTTGTGGTTTCTTATGTGGAGGTGCAGGTGCATGAAAGTATTCCTCGTCGCTCATGGCCTTTTCTTCCTCTTTTCTCCCTATAGCTCTCACAACTGCGTGGGAATGAGAAGAAGTTCACCTTGCTGCATGCCCTTGTGGAGCAGATCATGTTGCACGAGCCCCGTTTGGCCCCGTTTTTCCAGGAGTTGACGGAATTTGAGACCGTCCCAGGGGGTAGGCTAATCAAACTTGCATCAGAATGGAAGATTGGATGGTGGCTTTCGGGCTTCTTTCAATGCATTTTTTGATTGTGTGTTTGTGTACTTTTTACATTAGCATCGATTAAAGGCCTTACAGCTGAGGTAGATGGTAAGTATTACACTATTTAAAGAAAGCCATGCTCGATTGAGTGTTTTAAGTGGTTATGGGATATCAGCCTGTTTGAGGCAGATTGTAAATACCAGTTGATTTCAAAAACATACCATATTTTGCATAAAGGTTTGCCTGCATTGGTTACAAACCTGTTGCTGTTTATTCGAATGTCACTGAGTAAAAGGCTGAAGGCACAGAATTATTGGAATCGCTGATGACTGATGCGCTGCTGTCAGGTTTAACCAAGAGCAATAGTAACTTTCTCTGGGGTGATGGGCTCAGATGGCTTGCTTTATAATCTCAGAGACTTGACATCAGTGTAAGATCTCCATTGTGCCAATGAGGGCCTTCAGAAAGAGGCCATTTAAGAGAAGGTTCTGCCTGAGCGAGCATGGAAGATAGATGATCAGTACCTTGTCTCACCTTCTAGTTGTGAAGAATGAGCTACAGAAGGTCATTCAGTACAGGAAAACATACAAGGGGAAAAACTTCGGCACCCAGCACTCCAAATTCTCCAAAGACTTAAAGGTAATTTTGCATTGTTACTATATAATAAAATGTTAAGGCAAGACATTACAGGTAGAAATGATGTTGCTTTGGATTTTGTTCAGGGGAAGAATATTTGCTCCAGATTTCAGATGTAAACCGTAGTAACAAAAATGTCAAACTCAGCCGTAATACGTTTATTTGACTGTTTATGTCCACTACCAAATCAAGAAGGCTTGCCAAAATATGTCTGAATTTATAAGTTATTATGATACACACGAAGTTATTATGATACACATGTCAATTATCTTTATAAACCTTATAAACTACTTTTATGTACTATTCTGGGAATACATGAAATCTAATCAGATTTTGGATTTTTTGAAAATGGTTCAGAACCAGAAAAGCCAGTTTATAGATGACCTTCATTCATGAAATCTTAAATGTACCTTCATATCCCTGTTTAGAAGCCTATAAGCGAAGAATTTCTCAAAATATAGAAAACTGTTGGACTTCATAAATGAAAAATATAAAAAATGGCAAACAATTGCACTAATGTGCATTATAATGGTGCATGGTCTTTTCTTAAACAAATGATAAATAAATGACATTCCAACAAACCTTTCTGTAGGTCTTTCTCTTGAGAGTCATACAAAGAAAAATAAACATTTTAATTCTAACACATTATTCATAGACTAGATTTCTGGTTTAATTGTGTTCATTTACACATATGTCTATCTACATATATAATCAAATTCCCTGTTTCCCTGTAGTGTCTTGCTTTGGCCTCTGTATAGTTTTATTTCTAGGAACTAATGTGAACTGTTATATATCGGATATTATTCTTATTGCATTATAATGAAACCTGGCAGTGGTTAATAAGTATAGTAAAATGTCTGTTTTGGAGTTTTTCTCATACTTGCCTCTGAAGAGTATAGTCTAAATACTGAGCTAGATGTCTCATGCAACAGGTGCGAAAAGCAGAACTTTGCCCTTGTGCTGAGGCTCCACACGCCTTCATATTGTTCCCCAAAAGAACCTTTCACAATTACCAAAATTCGTCCACTCCCTGTAAAAGCTTCCTGTGATACCAGACACTGGGAAACAAGTGGCAATAATAACGGTCTTAGAGGTCGATGGCACTCAGTGGATGAGAAAGCATTCCTATAACTCCTGTTCTTCTTTCATCTCTGCCTATAGATGGCCATCGAGAAGTATGTGGCTGAGCTCAGCCAGCTGACGAAGAGGTGCGCTGAGATGAGGAAACTCTACGCTGACATATTGGTAATCCCTGAGTTATTATTCCAATATCTTGTGTTGTGTTGCCCGGGGAGACGGATGGACCAGAAGCTTGCCGCTTTGTCGAGATCGGCCTTCTCAATTGTTCCTCTGCTTATCTCTACAAGGCGAAGATAGAGGAAAAGGGAGGGGTGTAATTCAGACAGCCAATTCCTCAAGGTTACTATTCTCCCTCCCTGACTTAGTGTCTCCAGCTAAGCGCTGCTGTGATGTACGTCCTCAGACACACTATTTGGACTTGATGGCTTCTAATAATTTATGTAAACTGACAGGTCTGTCCATTGTTTTATCACTGCCTTTTTTTTCCTTCTTGTTTTTGATTGAGCTTATGGTTTCAATATATTTATGATTGATGATAATACTTGAATTTAACAGTGTAGTAATGGCCTTATGATTACTTTAAAATGCCAAATCAGTGCCTGCCTGTTTTAAACTATTATTCCTTTTCATAGCAGCACTAAAACATAACCTGGCAAGCTGCAGAGTAGTGCTGATCAGATCTTCCTTGCTGCACTATACTTTCTGCACTATGTGCTCCCGGAAAGACAATGGGAGTCTTTTTTTCCGCAGTCTATAATGTACATTTTCCCCAACTGTCCCAATTTTCCCCAAGACTATCCATCATCTCTAAAAGTGTTATTGGTCTTCTGTGAGAATTTGGGCTTGTGAGAGTGAGACAGTGGTGAGCAGTGAGTCCGTAGCTGGGGAAAGGAATTGCTTTAGTTCCACAATTACAGCCCAAAGTTTGGTCCCCCATCACCAATAAAGGGGAAGCGACTCAGGTTCGGCCAGTGAGAGTAAGAAATAGGCAGAGTTAGAGAAAAAAGAAAAGACAAGACAGAGAACTTAGGGGCTGGACTGAGCACGATTAGGGAGTAGGATGGGAGAGAAAGAGACAGAGGGAATGATAGGAGTGTAGTACAGTGACTCCTGCATTATCAGTGACAGACTGCCTTGCCTATGTTCCCCTGAGTGTTCAAATGTCTTACTGTTTCATCATTGTACTCGACTGAACCCTTGGCCTTAGATGAGGCCAGGAAATGGCTGACGGCAAGCACGGAGTGTTGGGATTTTTTAAGTCTTACTGTGTTCCTTTGTACCCAAATGAAGTACCAACTTGACATATGATTTTGATTGATGCACATAATGACAATTTACTGTAATGTAAATTGGTCATATTCATATAGTCTACATTAATTCTGTTTTCTTCTAGGTGAAATTCGGAGAGCCCTTGGATCAGGATTCTCAAGAAGTGTTCGGCTGGGTTTGCCAGTTTATCAACGAATTCAAAAGGATCCATGCGGAGTTCAAGTGTTGAGACTCGCCAGCACCGGCGTGTCTGTTGGTGTGTGTGTGTGTGTGTATGTGTGTGTATGAGTAGTGTGTGCTTTTGTGTATGACTAAGAAGCCTGACCTGGCCTCTCAAGCATATCAGAGAAGGCGTGTCGATCCATAGACCATTTGAATGTCAGTCTAAACTGAAGAGCAAGGTTTTCGGTGAGCAGCCTAATCCAAGGGTTTAGTGAAGGATTTGCTGGATCTATCGCCGATCCGGTGTTTACTTTGATTAAAAGTCTTGGGCAGATTTACTGAAAGCTGAAAGCAGCTCTCTCGCTCCAGTCCATAACAAAGAGCACTGCTGGATGCACTGCTAGCTCGGGAGAAACTGCTCGGCTGGAAGGCGATATAGATCGGCTGTTACGTTCTTGGAGCGCTTTTTCAATGGAACTTACTGGGCTGGAGATGACAAACGGGGGCTGCCAAGCTACCAGCGGGCACACAGCTGCCCAAGGAGGAGGGAGGGAGGGCAGCAGTGACCAGAGCCAGCTGAACCCCATACACACGTTGCTCCAGACCCTCCGACATGAAGACCTCACTGGACTTCTTTTGTTCCTCCCCTTCATTTAAATTAGCTTTGCAGATAAGCCACGCTTTAGATTGATTTTGCTCTGTGACTTGAGGGAGCATGGGGCTCTATGTGTCTTACATTTTAAACAGACATCAAGAGGCAGACAGATGTGTCCTTGATTTTAAAAAGCTAACTATTTTGGAATAATGGAAGTCTAGGCAGCTCATTGCTCACATGTGCCACACAGCAATATTTCAATGAAATCGATTGCCATCGAAAAGCATAAGCATTGCAGCATACATGGGAACAGGTCAGAAATAATAAAAAAGATGCGTAGTAATTCAAAGGGAGAAAGGAAACCCAGGAAAGTTTGACTTGAGGCAATGTGCACAGTACAGTGAAACAATAAAACGCAACTGATTAAATTGATATAATGTTTTTATTGCATATGTCTCTGGGATGTCTGCAGGCCCTGGAGGAGTTTTATAATACTCAAATCATCATCTCTGTCTGGCAGACTAAAAAATCCCTCCTTTCTACACTGTGGATGTGCAATCTGTAATGTCACAATAACACGGCAGAAAGTGAAACTTGAAATGATCCAATAAGCATTGGTATTTGGGGCAATTTAGTGATGGTGCTTCTGAACCCAGACTGGAAGAACAGAGGAAGGGGTATGGAGAAAACATTAGCACTACTTGTTTTGCCTCAAAAACACCTCAAATAAGCAGGACACATAACACAGATAAGCTCTTATTTGATTCATGCACGCTGACGCGACTTACATACAAACGGGCTTAAACACATGAATGCATAAAGACAAACCTGGCCATCAGTTGAAAATTTGAGTTCAGACCCATATGTATCTTTTTTTCATCAATCAGTGACAGTGTGTTTTACATTCACACCTTTTTTTTTAGTGTAGTAGTGTGTGCATAGATGTTTTCAGACTAACAAGGTACATTTGTCTGGTTCCTAGTCGACTCGTTGACTCACCAGTCGTGTCATCGGGGCGGTGGAAAAAACAGTGAGGCAGACAGCAAAATAAATACTTTGTTAGTCTGAAAATATTTCAGACTAGATGAAGCCAATTCTACAATCAACTGTACATTGTTTAGGACTATGGTTTTTCTAAAAGTTGCTTTAATGTAACATTATCGCTTTCATACTACATGTATGAAGCATAAAGTTATTTCTTTCAAATCCCACCTGCTCCTAAAGGAATTCTTCCTGCAGTTATATGTGTTGTTCTTTAAAACGAAATAAAATTCGAATGAAACCCTTGCTCTGTGGCATAATGAATTGTGTCGTGAAAGAGTGCATTCGCCGCTACGGGTTGCACGTCGCAATCCAGCTTGTTTTCAGCCTGGAAACTGATCCAGACTCATTTCAGGATGCCACTGAGGCAAGACTTGAAAAAGCCTGAAACAAACAACTCTGTCCAAGGAAGGATATTATTGATCTATATGGAGAACTCTGTTGATGGACATGAGCGCTCATGTCGCACGCTTGTTGATCAGTTCCAGAATCAACGACTTTAACTGAGCCAACAGGTTGTCATTTTAGATATTGGTACAACCTTAAAGGTCCACTGTGTCCAACTGAATGCCCCTCCCTTACCCATCCATTTCCAAGCCTGTATTAGAATGTACGGTGGCCGTCAGGTGCCCGTAGCGTACTTAATGGTACCTACATTCACACACCCTTGCTTTTCCTTGTGCTAAATAATGACTATGATGCTCCATTTTATTTTATTTTTTATTTGTTAGCCAGAACCCTCAAACACCGATTCCTCTTCTTTCTTCTTTTTTGTCTTCCTTTCTTCTTTTTTGTTGTCTTTCTTGTGCTTCCTTCAGGATTCATGCTGCCACTTGTAAAACCATGAAACATGGAAGGCTCTCTCTAGATGTTTGTCCATTTTGGGCTACTGTAGCGGCACGACATGGTGGCTCTGTAGAAGTGGACCCGCTCCCTATGTAGATATAAAGGGCTCATTCTAAGCTTACAAAAAAGACAATGATTCATAGGTATATGCTAATGAAAACATACTTATGAATATTATAAATACTTTATTCTATTTCTGCTCATAGATCCAACTAAATCCTACATAGTGGAGCTTTAAAAATTGTAATATAATATACAGATTTATTATTTTGCACTTTTATTGTCCTCAGAAGCATTGAAGTTGAGTGTCTGTGGCTGTTAATTGAAGTGCGTTGGAAATTGAACTCTGACAAAATAACAGTCCTGAAGTTTCTGATTTGATTATTACTTATCGATTTACTCGCTTCGTAGTGAATAGTGGTGCAACCCTTATTGTCTATGTGGGGAACAACTTTGCACCTAGCTTAACAGTGCTAACCTTTTCTCCACGTCCCTAACGCCCTCTGATCTCCCAGTCTGGGTTCAGAGCCACCACACATGACCAGCTTTTCATCAAGCGCACCCCACTATTCGTCTGAGAGGATTACAGATGAGAGATGTTATTTCCTGCTGCTTGAACCATCCCACCTGTCGTCCACGGGAGCTTTGAGCATTTGCACTGAAGCTGCCTTGCAATCGCTGCCTCTTGCCTACTATATTGCTCAGACATTGCCTTGTTTAGAGAACGGAGTCTTAGTTTAAATACTGTCTCCTGTTTCTCCTGTTTGTTGTCAAGAGCAAGATACTAAAATGTGTGGGGTTTTTTTTGTGTTATTTATTGCTTTGTACCGTAGGAAGAATTGCTTTTATAGAAAAGCAACAGCTGAGGCAATGTGGTGTTCTGTAATGATTTCGTCATAACTTGTGAAAAGGACTGAGTGAATTCAAGGCTTAAGGCTTTTCAGATTTTCCTGAAGGTTAATGGAAATTAATTTATATTCAGAGTGTATAGACATTACACACACACACACACACACACACACACACACACACACACACACACACACACACACACACACATATACAGTTGTGGTCAAAAGTTTACATACACTTGTAAAGAACATAATATCATGGCTCTCTTGAGTTTCCCGTTATA
>JAQQZR010000015.1:15985448-16041412 GCA_030068235.1 Notoglanidium macrostoma | reverse complement strand
AAGGATTCAAGGAATATTAACTACTAAATGTATGGGATTTTGGTCAAATAATACAGCTCTCAGAACTAAAGGTATTTTCATTCTGGGGAGGTACCACCAAGGGGACATCTTTTGTACATTTATTGGGCTATGTAACTATCTAACTGTTGGACCTTAAGGATCACTGATTCAAAGTAGCTTTTTAAGCTTTGCTCTGAAATCTAATTAAAGGAACAACACATGCACCTTGTCAGGTATATGATACACATTAAATGCACCCTGAAGGCCACCCATCCCAGTGACTAATAAAATTACTTTTATTTTGTTACCTTTATTTCGGAGTGTGCAGGAACTGCATATTTTCCCAGTGAAAAATTGTCTAAATTGTTTAACCAATGAATGAAAAAAAAAACACCAAACAAAAAAGAACCCATTTAATGTCTGGTTGATCAATAAAACAGTAGTTAAAATCAATAATTTTTTTAAAAGTCATCCATTATCCAGTATCTATTTTTGAGTAGGTTAATAACACACACTCACGGGTGTCTGCGTACATAAATATCCATCCATCCATTATCTATACCGCTTTATCCGTACATACTTATTTACGTAAAATTTTCTTTAGGTCACCAGATTAAGTGTAATGGTGTACATGGGTGCATGTGTGTATAAATCACAAATCTAATAGTTCTATCAGATTCAAGCCCTCTCTTGTGCTACTAAAACTGATACAGGCAACTGCTTTTCTCCACTGCTGAATAGAGACTAAAGCAGACCACACAGGCATCATGAAGTGTGGAAAAGCGCACACTCAATGCTCAGTATTGCCCACTGTGATGAAGTGCAGCTGTGCTATGTACACTCGGTAGCCTACATAAATCATTACGGTGCACCCCTACCTGTCTCACTTTCTGTATACCTGCAGCAATGCAATTCGTAACCTGTATCTTAATTTTTAAGTCATACATCACACTGCAACTTGCAGAAGGTTAACATTTATAGATCACTGATATAGCTTTTTTTTGGATGGTTACACAGTGTACTGTTATAACCTTTCCAATACTAAGCAATACAAGGCTGCAATGTGCAAATGAACCCTCCAACTGATCACTAATTTTTCTGTGCTCAGATGCTCCAGATGAGTGTTTCCGTGGGTGTTTTTGATGATTCATGGCTTTCTTATGATCCAGTAGGCATAAATGATTTTAATCAAAATGATTCAATTTGTAACCATGTCAACAAACATGTTAGGTCCTTTTTTAATATATTCCAAGGTTTATTCACAGTATAGTTTTTTTTTTGTCAAAATTGTTCAGCCTTATATTTTATTGCATTTATTGCATCACTAACCTTCTCGCTTCTCACCATTCACTTGTCATTCAGTTCTGACACACACACCAACAGGCCAAGGCAAATGCATCTAACAGAGCTCAGCTTTGGTGTTTGGACTGACTAGACCATACAGCTCTGCCATTACTTACAGATGGTTTTTGGATATTCACTGATAGCTTTGTCTAGATCCATGCTGCCAAAATGAGCTTTTTGGTCAAAAACAAATTGCAGTTATTCAAAAAAAGTCTGAAGCATGTAATAAATATGAATTATCTAGATAGATTTGTATCCCAGCTTATTTATTTTTATGAAATACTTTTATCCATTTGAAGGCCTCAGATTTAAGATTTGGCTCAGGCTTTAATAAAGGCTTAATTAAGGGCCAAAGCAGATGTACTACAGCATATATTAACTGTTAACAAGGCAATGCTACCTTGCACCACATGTCATTCCCTTCCAACCCACCCTTCTGCTCTGTTTTAACTCTGCTTCTGCAAAGACAGTGCTAAAAACTGTGCATTTTGATGCAGGACACAAAATAAAACTCGGCTTCTTTTTCTGCTGAGATGTGCTGTGCACAGGCCGCCCTTGAGGACCTATTATTCCTTACTCATTACTTTGACTGCAGAGGTGGGGGGGTAATAAAAGAAGGTAGCATGACCAGCAGCACTCCCTGTTTTGTGCAAACCTCAACGCACACAAATCACAAACCAACCATCCAACCAACCAACCAACCAACCAACCAAACATTCTGTGTAACTCATGGATCAGGGCCTCTTGGGGCCTTTATGTAACTCTCTGGCAGCGGAGGAAGCCGTGCTGGCCTGCTGTGTATTGTGTGAGAGCGCTGTGGATGCTAGCCACGCTCCCAGTGGAATGGCTACTGGTGCCTATGGTGCTTAATCTTCTCAACACTCATTGGAACGAGCTGCCTGGGTTTGGAAAGGACTACTGGACGCCCATTTGTGAGCTATCTGGAGCTCCTAGATATGTTTATGGCAGGTGATTGTGTCTTATCTGTCCCAGATGGTTATGGGAGAAAAGAGCCAGGTGGACACTAGGTCAGACCTTGGTTGAAAAACAAAAACAACAACAACAACAACAAAAATAACAGAAAATATGTAGGGCTGTATTGCAATTCTGGTCTATTATCCATGTTTTCTCCTTTGTGTATAATTCCAGGAATTCCTAATGCCAAGAGTTCTGCATAAAAACTATGCAGACGCTTTTGATATTTCAGTGTTGCCAACAAATACAGTGGAAAACAAAAATGGTCACATCCAAAAGAAGTGCAATTATTGTGCAAATTGATATATTGGTGAAATATCACATTATCATAGAAATTTAAATGTCAAAAGAATTCACAGTGTTTAATTTGTGCATCTATAAATAGAAACAGACAATAAACACTGTATAATTTATCACATATATGGCATACAAATAAACAAAAAAGCAATAAATCGCCAGAGACTTGTCATCTCTTGCGTTCAAAGGGAGAGCTTCAAACTCTATTTAGCATGTTTTTTGTCTGGCAATCTGAGTATCTCCGCAGTCTAAAAGTGGCACAATAAGCACAATAACGAAAGTCAGCTGAAACCCCAAAGGGTCTGAGACAATAGAGGCAGAAGAGTCACAAAACCTCCTGTGCTCATATCCCAAGACCATGAGGAGCTTAAAGAGGAAGAAAAGATGGTACAAAGCTCAGATTGGGATATTCTTCTTAAAACCTTCTCCTTCTGTATTGTTGAAGCAAGAACTCATTCACAAGACCATTACACTTTACAATTTGCATCAATTCATTTGGCAGATTTGGTAAAGTTTGGCAGAATGTTCTCAGAATCCAATTCGAGCTTAAAGCTCTTAAAGGAGCAGATTGCGATACAAGATACAGTGACACAAGGATTCCACCAGTTTACCAGATACTAGCACTAAGTGGCAGAGAATACACATAAGGCCTGATTTACATGGATCCCACAAAAGTAAGTACTTTTTTTTAATGTGGAACGGGATAAATTGCAAATCTTGCTGTGATTTACGAAATTTATTGCATATATTCCATCACGTGCAAAGTAGGGGAGGAAACAATATGTAAATGAGGTTTTTAGGGGGACATATGCTGTCTGTTCTTGACAGTTGCAGTGACTCCTGGGAGATTAAAACAGAAACTAAAACTTGTCGCGTGAGCATAATCGCACACCAATTTAAGGTGGTGAGATGAGTGAAAGTGATCAAAATCCAATATGAATACAAAATTAAGTAGTCTGTTTTCTGTTTACAATGTACATGTGTATGAAAACCTTATAAGTCTTTATTTCAGTGGTGTTGAAATCAATGTACAGTCAATATCTAATATGAGACCAACTTTCTTTCAAAGTCGTTTTTAGAAACGTTCTGACTTTTTTGAGATACAGAGTCATGGTCTTGATGAATATTTTGATTAAAACCTAATGGAAGACATATTTTGTCATTAACTGATGTAAATTTGAAAAAATTTTATACCTTCCCTTTAGCTATACTGTTTTGATCACATATTCAGCAATTCTACACACTGTTAGGCTCAGTATATCACATTGCAGGTGGAAAGGAATCTATTTCCATAAACACCACCTTGTGTTTTTCACTTGTAGATAAAAAATGCCCCAAATTTCATATTCCTCAGGGAAAATGGTCTAAGCGGACATTGCTCATTTGACAGACGCAATCTTGATACACCCTGTTGTTAAATCAGTTTACACATTTTTTTGTCCAGGTGCTTTCCAATTTGCATGTTTTTCTACACCCAAATCTTAAATAAAAATTGAAAGTAAAGGTTGGAATGTCTTGGACTGTGAGTGATCTGCGATAGGACGCTTAGGTTAGGCTGTGATGCTGGACTGCGGGAAGATGTTTTTCAGAACTGTTTCATAATTGCAAATTTTGAAGAATTTGCACAAATTAACACAAATTAAGGAATGATTAACTTCGGAGGGAGGATGGGATTGCAGATGGGACTTTTCTTACTGTTTAATTTGCATGAAATCCAACGGAATGATTTTTGCTTGCTTGAAATCTAATAAATGTTGAATGAGATCTGGTCTGAGTCGCCAGTTTTGTGGTTACACCAACAGTGGGGGCCAAAAGTCTGAGAGCACTAAAGAACTGCTCCTGTTTTACAAGTTTTACAAATTTAATACAAAGTGTTTAATTACCGATTATATTATCAGCAGTAAGTTGAGTGAAAAGTGGAATCCGATAGAATATTTACATGAATTTGAGAACGTCTTCATGGCTAGCATGTCTCCTTTTTGCCGTAATGACAGTTTGCACTTGAGACTTCGTGGACATCACGATTTTGTGTAAATCCGGATGATACCTGTTAGATCAAACTATGGAAGTGTCATTTGAACATGTTTTTCAGTGGAAAGGATTTTGTACAAGGTTAACGAAGGAATTACAAATTTGCTTAGATTTAAACACGGACCAACAAATCATGCAGAATCTTGAAAAGTGAATGTTTCCTTTTCTTGGTTTTATTTTTTTTCTTTAAAACTTTCTATTCATTTCCAATTTTAAATGAAAATAAATGCAACAGAATTTCAGTGTGGTCTCAGACTTCTGGACCCCACTGGATGTTGCAAGTCCTTTGGCCAGCATGAATTAGCCTGGGTATGGATTTTGAAATCATGGCATTGCCCTGTCTCTTGTTCTGGACTACTATTTCTACCTCCACTAAAATATTCTTTATAGTGCTGAACTCTGGAGGCCATAACAGTAAAAACTCCATGAAATTGTCCTTGAACCAGTTAGTTCCAATACAAGCCTTGTCCCATGGTGGATTGTTAGCCTGAACATGTCCATCTGATGGTGAAAAATAACGAGCACAAATGTTTAGATGTACTGTCCATTTAAATATTCTCATCAGGAGACCTAATGTGGACTGGGAAAGCACGTACACACAGTCACAATGCCAGTAGTAGCTTCTACTCCTGATACCAAACAGGATGAGTAGATAGATGTTGGTTGGAATATAGTTTGATCTTTCCCTCAGGCCACTTTTTTCCACAACTCACTTTTCCAGTTTTGATGCTTTTGTGCCCTCTAGAGATTTTTGTCTTCTTTGTAGATAACACTGGTACCTGACATGGTGGGCCATCTGAGACAGACCCTAATAAATGGCTTGTTCTCAGACAATATTCCACATACTAGCGATGACCTTGGGTGCAAGGATTTTTCTCTTTGTGGCTCTTCTGATTCAAATGTTGTCTTGTCTGTTAAATTACTTGTATTTTTATTAGCTTTTTGCAAAATTCTTGGTAAACCCAAGAAAGGGTCATTTGGAAAGAGGAGTAAGGGGGTAAATGCTAGGATTCATGAAGATCTCTCATTTCTAACAATTGATTAAATGACAGCTGATGCTAGAAATGCCAGTTTATATCATGCAATGCATGAGGATGGCTAAAAGTAGGGCTGCATCTAAAGTGCCAACCCAGTGTATGTGTACTACTGGCACATTCTGTGTCATTTGCATCCTTCAGTTGGAAACAGATTCTGCTTATCAGTTTGCATTCATAATTAAAATTATTCAAATTATTTCAAATAAAAGAGCATATCGTGCTTAGGTTTACGAGATCCTGATTTCTAATTGACAGCAGCAGAGCATGATAGCAAAGAGGAAATCCTGTTGTGCACGAATGCATATTTCACTCCAACTCTCTGTTCCCATCTCATGCTAAAATTTTCATCTGGAAAGAGCATAAAAGAGACAATACTTGAATTATACAGTGTGGCCAAGATATTTCTTTATAAAAACATTTTTTTTTACTTAATTTCATGCTTTGATGCCTCTGAAATATATTTTTTTTCCACCCTACAGGTTCTTGTCAACATAGGAAACTATTTCACATTGGACTCTGTATTTCTGTCCCCTCGCAAAGGCATCTACAGCTTCAACTTTCATGTTATTAAAGTATATCAGAGCCAAACCATACAGGTGAGAAGGAATATGTACAATGCACCACATAGGCTTGTGCGATATATAACGATATTATCATCCTTACACCACGACGTACGAGCCCGGCAAAATATGCTCGTACAAGATATCATTCAAAAATATGCTCAAGGAGCAATATTTTCCTCCACAATAAAAAGAGCTAACCGGCATGTGAATCCGGAATGATTTGCTGTGGTGTTTTGAATTCTCCAGTCACTTCCTGGAAGCCTCGTCCCTATCTCACACTCTCTCGCTTCCTGGCATATGGTATATGGAGAATATTTTTAGCTTAATTAATGTGAAATAAAAATCTATCAATGTATGTTTGACTGAGCTCACATTGCACAAGTAAATATTTAATATCAGTTAATAGTTTTTTTATGGATGCCTTTTGGTTTTTGCTGAAAGAGAGAAAACAACAATGAACGATTTTGACCCAATAAGAATCAAAACACCTGCAATGAAGTGGAATATCTAACACTTTACGAATAATGCTAATGGTGACGATGATTAGAAGGTGTTTAAATATGCTGTTTTTTGTGTGCCTATCTATCTATCCATCCATCTATTCATCTATCTATCCTAAAAGGATTATGAACATTAAAATGCGATGTTGTGTTTTTTTATAGTGTTTGCAAAGTACTACATTTTTATTCCTGGGTTTCCAGGAACAATAACTTAAGTTGCCTAATTTAGAAACTTTGTTCATGCTTTTCAAGCTGTATAAGTCTTGTAAATAGCATGACATTTCATTATGATATTTCGCCTGCATCTCTCTTTCCTATCCCTCTATCCAACCATTTTTTCCTTATAGTCTTTGAATGGGAAATTTTTCAAACTGCTCCTATATGGCATGTTATAGACAAGTTCTGAGCAATACTGCAAGGCACTCAACCTATATCACTCCCGGGCTCTGTTTTTTTCATCCCTCATTTTTCTTCCCTTTGGTTTCTCTTCGGCAGTTCATTTTTCAAAGCCTAACTGCTCCTATAGAGATTAAAAACTGGGACCACCTAAGATGTCACCTAGGGTACATTTGACATTGATAGGTTGTCACACCTTACATAAATACAGCATAATGTTTTCTCTGCTCCTCTTTCTTTCTTTCTTTTTTTCTCATCCCATCCATCCTCATATTAAAAAAATATATATTTTATTACTCTTACATATTTATGGATAATGGCTAACATGATAATGGCCAACGTGAAAACGGCTAATGGATAACGTGATAACAGCTAACATGCTAATCTATCTATCTATCAATCTGTTTTGAATTTTGAATTTTTTGCTTTGCAAGCACCAGTTTTTCCTTCAGGAAATGCAAAGCTATTGTTTTTTTTTTTTTTACTGTATGACTGGAAAATCACACGAAAATCCACCATCCAGCATCCAGAGATTTTGTGATTGCCGCAGTTCTTGACTGCACAGCTGGAAATATTATTACACTTTCAGTAAACCTGAAATGGTGGAAATGGTTTATTGCAATAAAAAAATCGATGTAAAATGGAAAATCGATCAATATCACACAAGCCTACTTCCTGGACTTAGAAAAAAAAAAAAAAAACTCAGCTTAACTTTTTAGTTTATTGTGTGTGGATGATTACAGAACAACTGTAAAAGCATAAGCCTTTTGAAAAACGTGATTCTCCTTTAAGACGTCAGTCATTTTTATAAGACAAGTGCAGTATTGATGAAGCTGCACTTTGTTTGACCCTGATTGTTTTGCCCTGCACTTTCTTTCATATGGACTTCTCATCTGCTGTCTTTTAGGTGAACTTGATGTTAAATGGAAAGCCAGTCATCTCTGCCTTTGCAGGTGACAAAGACGTGACACGAGAGGCTGCTACCAATGGTGTTCTCCTCTACCTGGACAAGGAGGACAAGGTCTACCTGAAGCTAGAGAAGGGAAATCTAGTCGGTGGGTGGCAGTATTCCACCTTCTCTGGATTCCTCGTATTTCCTCTGTGAAAAAGAGGGCGTGACTGCCAGCTTCACCATGCGCCAACAACGTATCACCATTGTTTAACCGATCTGTCAGCATTAACAGGAAGGGCCTGGACTGGAGGCGTTCCTCCAAACGCTCATTCATTCACTGTTTGCCCAAAGTGTGAAAAGGACCTTTGGAGAAATATCGTTGTGGCATGCGTGTTCCCGTTTTCACGAAACAAAGACACATCTAGGGACCTGCTGCGAGTCTTTGTTGCCTTCATATATTTAACAACTTCAACCGACGTATTTAGTGTCTTTCAAAGCTGTGGATTTTTCACAACATGCGTCAAATATTAGTCACTTTTCTGATGTCTGTAGGGTCAGTCGGTGTCATTCGTATCTGATCATGCATTAACTGTTTGATATGATAGCATTTCTTTTTTCTGGAAAATTCAGGGGGCACAGAATTTCCTTTCACTGCTTACACATCATAGGAGCTCTAGAAGAAATTAATAACAATGTGTACCTAAACTCAACCTCAGCTCAATAAATATGGGGTCACTAAACCAGAACCTTTGAAGATCTCCTTTTCTGCAGAGTTTTAGCCCTAATCTTATACACCTTATTCAGGAACATAAGAATATATAAACTTATGTTTAAATGGGGCAGAAATAACATTTTATTATATTTTATTTTATAATTATTATTATTATTATTATTATTATTATTATTATTATTATTATATTTTACATTTGTTACAACACATATTTTTTCATTTGCTGGAAAAAGAAACAAACAAAAATATAACGTGCTTGGGTCAGTTCTTCTAATGAACGTGTGAACAAATATCAAAATAAAGGGAAAAGAACCTTCACAGTAGCCTACAGGAATTATTTCCAGGTCAATTTAAACTGAAAGTGAGAAAGAAAATGAAAAAGATTTGCAACTATGGAACAAAAAAGGTTTTACCTCCATATCATATTTATATTTGTGCTCTGAAACCAGCCAGTAGGAGCTGAAATTATATAAAGCTTTTCCATAAATATTGTTTATATTTGACTGATTGGGTATTTTGAAATGCTTATTTTACAGCTGCCCTGCTATAGAATGAAAAGTGACAGCCTCGATTGAAAAAAAATGGACATCCGCTTGCCAGATAGTGAACCAAACATTTTCCACAGCTGCCTAGATCTTGTTATAAGCAGATAATCAGAATTAAATTGAATCAGTTTCAAAAAAGTGTAAGCGCAGACAGTGTATCTATGATGTACATAACCTTTCCTGTTGTGAGATATATAGCAAAGATTGAAAAGGGAAAAGAGGATTATGGAGGTGATGATGAAAATGCATATTGCAGATCCTGCGAATCTGAAACGCATGCTCCCCATGGCAAACTTGGTTCCCACAAAGACTGAAGAAGAAAAATGTGTTTCTGTTTTCCTATGCCTGAACCTTTTGTGCAGTTCCTGAGATGTAGTTGGGCTGAAAATTTTGCTGAGCCTTGGCATCCCTGGGGTTAACTCTTCAGGAGCAGGCATGGAGACCTCGTTCCGGATAGAAACTCACTGCCAGAGCCCCGTGTATTTGCATTGTTCCTTCTGTATGTCAGAATTGCCTTTCATTTACACGTATTGTATTTCATGTTTGCTGTTCTGCGTTGTGAACAATATCGGGTGGTTTGTGGCTATGAAGAGGCGCTAAACTGTTTAGTGAACATCACAAACCATGAGCACTTTAAGAATAAGAATAATTCAATTGAACTAGAGAAATCTACAATTCCTACCTGGCCTGTTTAAATTTGTAAGCAATGAAGTTGTTATTGTAGGATTATATTATTCTATTAATATAATAAAAGCCTGCACTTTTAAGTCATTGCTCTGGACTTCATATGGATTGAAACCAGTGAATGTTTGAGATACAAGTTATTCATTTTATTCTAGCATACAGACAGAAATTCTGCCGCCCAGGAAGTTTTCCAAAAATAATGTTTGGACACTCAAATAACAATTTGATGTCAAACAAATGTAAACTGCAGTAAGCACTTCTCGAACACAAACACCTTATAAGTCTGAGTGTAGGCTTCATCTTAGGTGTACTGTCATCTGAATTATAGTAATTTATAGTAAACTTTGGCTCTTTAGTGAGGCTGTTGTTAGTAAAGCACTCATTCTGCTGAACTGAATGCTGTAATTAAATCACTAATTTACTGTTTTGGATTTGTCATAACTGGAGACGTGACAAACCGTGTAACTTTTCTGTCCAATGAAAGATAAAAAAGAATATACATTGTGCATTGTTTTTTGGTTCGACTGTCAATTAAATCACAACGCAATACAATGGGACACAACTTTATAGACTTTAGAAATGCTTCTGTTTAAAAAAAAAAATCGCAAAAGGTTTTTATTCAGTCAAGCCAATGGTTAACTTCTATGTATAGACATTTGATCATTACAGCAAAATGTGTTCATCTTGCTATTGCAAAGGCAACTCTAAAGGATCCAATCAAATCCAGTCAATCCATTTGCACAATAGAGGCCATCTATTCAACATCTTAGCAACTACAGAAACGATTAAAAAGTTTATTTAAAGTGAAACAAACAAATAAAATCACAGTCCCACTGTAATGGAGTGCTTAGCTCACTCTCACACTGCTTTATTAGTTATAGGAAGCAGGTCATGCTTATGCAAGCGTTGCTTGATCTGTAATATGATAATGTCTCTCTGCCTGTGGCTTCCTGTGCTGCTGGGATTTGCAATATTTCTAATCAGTCCGTTTGCCCCAAAAGTTCATTCTTAGTTTTGGATCTTTGCAATTATATAAATGCAAACGGTATTTTTGTCTGTTTGCAGCCCCTTTGGTTTAGAAATGAACTTTAACTTCAAAAAAAATTCAGAGTCAGCAATTGCATGGCATTTAAAGAAACTCTTGAATTAGTTCAGACTTGCACAGCTGTTTAAGTAAACGCTCTCTAGATGACACTGCAAATTGTCCCACAGAATGCTTTCTCAACTACTTCTGTCCTATTTTCAGTGTGGGACTCTACATATAGGTATTCGGATAGTGATAAATATTTTTACTATTTATATCAAATAAGTCAGTCCTTTGCATTTCCTTTTGTGGATGCTCTTTAATCAAATGCCACTGTTTCCTGGGGTTGCAATCTACTACAGTATTCAAAGTTTCATGGCTAAGATAATATTGTTCTTAGATAAAGTAGTCCTTAGAAATGGAGAGCTGGTATTTTTATGCCTGCTACGCATCGTGAAGTGCTGTTAACCTTGGTTTGAGAGTGAATGCCATACTGTGCACTTCAGTATTTATTTGCGGTCAGCAAAGCAAACGGGTCGTTTAAGGGAACAATGTTGCAATGTTTGGTGAACTGACAAGTGAGAGGATTTTTAGAGATGGTCTTTTTCATTTGATCTAGCATTAATGGGATATTGCTGAAATCTGAATGTTGTAACTAGGGATGCATCGATACCGATACTGGTATCAGGTGTCAATCTGATATAGCGCCCATTTACGCATAAAAAGAGAAAAAGTTTCTCCGATACCACATCATTCTAAGCCTTCAGTGTGTGTTGTCATGCTAATAAAGAGATGGCACAGAATGACAGCGATCTGGACATATTTCACAATTTTGCGCAAATCAAAACAGACTGTGCGCTCTGCTCTGACAACATCCAGAGGAGGAGATACTACAGCATCTTCCCGCGATACCCAGTAAAGCATCTTTTTAGTCGCTTTGAGTTGAGTTTTAATTGCTAGCACACTACAGCAACCAACACTGCAGCAAATGCTGGCTACAGACAACGCCAGGTGAATGAAAAAACATACCTTACCCAGTATATTGTGCTTGACTATCAGCCGCTATCGATCACTCTGGGATTCAGACGGCATGGAAAAAAAGTGCTTTAATTACAAACTGTATAGAAGCATTTTTTCCCAATCTGCTCTTGTCTACTGCAACTCTGTAGTAACTAACGGAGCTAGCTAATGCACGTTATTTAAAATAAACTTGCTAATCATGGAAAGACCAAGTCCAGTAGCTTAATTGGAACTAAGAAGGTTACTCATATTGGTATCAGTATTGACAATAGTCTCATAGGCTGAAAAAACATAAAAATATCGATGCATCCCTAATTGTAACCAATATTGTTTGCTTACTATAGACAATTCACTTCAAAATTCCCTTTTTCGTTTTTGTCTTTTTTCTTTTTTTTTTAAATGTACTCCATAAGCATCCTTTGGCAGCACCTCACACTTAGGAAAGTTAATATGTCATCAGCCGACTGAGACTACAACTGTGATTTGTTTCCAGAAGAAGATTGATCCAACGGAAATGCTTTGCTTCGGTAAACAGCGCGCTGAATGTAGATGGACATTTATAGTCATTTAGGGCGATTTCAAAGGGGACAACAGATGGAAATGTACTGAATGAATGATGAACTTCCGCTCTTTAAAGCTCCCCTTTCAATGTTTGGTTTTTACATCTTTTATATGTACACTGGACAGCTGAGAGAGACCTGAAGAGTCTCTGGATGCTGCAAAATGAGAAAATAAGGATGCAAATAAGGGTCACATAAACATCGAAGGGAAGAGGATCACATCCAATCCAAATGTTGTTTCACTAATTGTTGAAATGTATCTAGAGTCTTACTGACATTTATTTGTTTTTAAAGTCTTGAAAAGAATCATCATATGTTTCTGTCCAATTAAATCAAAGCATCTGTGATTAATGGTGACCCGTTATTGATTGACAGCTCGATAGGGAAGGCGGCGTTTTAGCTGAGTGCTTTGCATTCTGAAGTTAAGCTGCTCTGACGTTGTACAGTGCACGGTAACACTAATTGGGCTGAGACCTTGTGCTCCCGTAGGTAATAGTCTAACAAATCATTTAATTCCATGTTGTGAAAAGGGTTGATACAGGTAAGTTATTTTTATTATGTGAGTGCTTGCAATATCAGCATGAGCATTATCAGTTGCATGTTTCTGTGCATGAAAAACAGCTGAAAGAAGGAACGTCTATCAGATACCTTGTTTCACGTAGCGAACAGGATCAGCAGCGACGTATTCATCCGAACTGTGAATCTGGCACCCGTATACATCGTGTTTTGGGATGATTTTTTTTAGACAGATTTTCACATTATTACACATCTCGCACCAAGCCTTTGTTAACACATCTCACAGTCCCGGGTGAATCAAATCACAAAATCATAAGTTCCTGTATTCTAAAACCACCAATCTTACAAGGGTAAAAGAAAACTTAAAATGTGCATCTCCAGGAGAGGGTGAAAGATCTACGCATCAGATACGATAGCAACATACATTGCATGCGAAATGGATGTTGAGATAAAATCATGAAATCAGCATGAAGTCTCACTAAATGTTTTTTGAAACAACCTATTTTAAATACAGCACAGAGACACAGTGGGTAGCTTTTGCCACCACGATCCTGGGTTCGATCCTGAGCTCAGGTTCCTGTCTGAGTGGAGTTTTATATTCTCTGTGTCTGCATGGGTTTCCTCCATGTTCCTCCCACCTCCCAGAACTATCACCCGTTCAGTGTTTATTCATACCATGTTTAGTGTTCCTGGGATAAGCTCCGGCTCCAAATCCACCTTGACCATGACAAAGCAATTATTGAAGATGAATACATATTGATTTTGAGTCACTGTTGACCAAGCAATAATGTTACTCAGAGTGCACTTTGCTTTGAAGAGGAAAGTGTGTGTATCTTAATTAGAGGGGGGGAATTAAACAGCAGAAACTATAATCATGGCAGATCAATCAGAGTGCATAGAAGAAAAGAATTGGGTTAATGAGATATCCTAATGTCAATGACCATTTAATCCTGCATTACACTTGGACATTAATACATACTTTGCCATATGTTTAGTGTTTATACTGGAACGTCTAGCACAGCAACTGTAAGATATGGGTTTTGAATAGCGTGAAGACTCCATCTGGCACACCACATGTGAATGTTTGTGCAACTGTAAAGATTATGCAAATTTATTACCATACTTTACCTGACAGTTATACACAATAATCTAAGGACACTGACATATTCAAGCTCTGCATCATACCAGGTAAACCACGATTTGTGACCCCTTATAGAAAAGTCACATGAACGCCACGTTGTTTAAGACACCGCATGTGATGTAAATGTAGGATATTACGTACAAAGGACACGCTGAATTGTGCCTTCACATGTTATTCCAGGGCCCAATCTACATTCACCATCCCGTAAACACACCCATGCTTGCAATTATCCTACCATTGCACTGCAAAATTATAAGCATTGGTTGACTTTCACATCAAACATTAGAACGGGGGAAAAAGCGTGACTTTGAACATGGCATGGTTGTTGGTGCCAGACTTAAGGCTGGTTAAAATATTTTTAAAAAACTGCTGATTTCCTGGTATTATCACACGTAACAGTCTCTGGAGTTTACACAGAATGGTAAAAAAAAAAAATAGCATCCTGTGAGCACAGTTCTGTGGGTGGAAACTTGTTGATGAGAGAGGTGAGGGGAGAATGGCCAGACGACTTTGAGCTGACAGAATGGTAACTCTTTACCTGTGGTGAGGAGAAAAGCATCTCAGAAAGCACATCATGTCGAACCTTGTGGTGGATGGGCTACAACAGCAGAAGACCACAACGGGTTCTAGTCCTGTCAATTAAGAACAGGAGTCTGAGGCTACAGCTGAAGATTGGAAAAGGCCAGGCGATGCGGTTTTGATGCATGAGGTACCTGAATGATTATCCATTGCACTGGTGCTATGTGATTGGCTGATTGGATGAGTGCATAAATGCATGGGTATACAGGTGTTCCTATTAAAGAGGATGTTGAAAGTGTGTATTTATGTATGAGTGTCTCTGTGGGTATTGTCAGTCAAGTTTTTTGGTTTTTGGTTTAAATGACCTCATTTCAAATTCTCCATAAACATAAACTCTAAACAAGAACAAAAAGTGAAGTGAAAAATGTTTATTATTAAAAGTTTAATGGAAAAAATCTAGACCTACTCCAATTGGAAAAGACCAAAATTTTTATCACTCTAATTAGACACTTGTAACACACCACATATTTATGTTACCCTCCATGCAAAGTCCTTTAATGAAACACTCATTTAGAGTGTTAAGATCTAACTAAGTGTGATTAGTTAATAAGTTCCTTGAAGATTTAGGTTTTTAGATTTAGGCAATAGCGTAATAGCGATTAAACTGTAATATATACATAAACACATTTGCATTAACATGCACATTCTTCTCTTTCTAATTGTGAGTATGAGTGGTGTGAACATGAGTGAGAGGGAGAGAGAGAGAGAGAGTGAGAATTACAATAAGTGACAAATTGAAGCTATGTCTAGTTACATCTATGAACTTTTCAGGAGAGGAAAAAAAGCACTCTTTTTCATCAAAATATTGTAAAGCAGTGCAAACAAACACACGAACAAATAAACTCATGCTACCATGTCAAAAGAATTGAGTTTTCAGGACCAAAATATTTCAGGAGTTGTTTGGTACATGTCAGTTTTTTGTATAATTACCTCAGAAGGTTTCTTGCTCCGCGGCTGAACCTCGCTACTGTGAACAGCACCAGTTCCAATTACTCTAAATATTAAATCACCCCAGAGCAACAAAAGCACGCCAGAAAATGCAGCTATACGAACACCTCGCCCAACAAAAGCCACTTCTGCACATTTTGGAAGCTGACATTATGCAGAATCTGCACTTTCTATTTCTGAATAATTGGTCAATTTGGCCATTCTACCACATTGTCCAAGAATGATTAATCTGTTTTTCTCAAGGAGGAAGCCATTAGAGCACTCAGCAGCTAAAACCCTTAGCGGAAACCCTTAACAGTTAGGATGGATTTGGCTGTGGGATTCCTCTTTAAAGTCCCTGTTTACTGGATTTTCCTCATTTAATATTAAACACGGTTATTGCAGTGACCATTACTGAGGTAAAGAGATGAAGAAAAGTTGTTATGTAACAAAAACAAAACTTTAAGCCAATAGTGGAGGAGTAGTGCTTCATATGTAATTGCATTTTACCCATCTTTTCATCCGTCTGTCCATCCATCCATCCATCCATCCAGCCATCCATCCATCCATCTGAAGTGGTATTTCTAGGAAATATGCTACATTTGAACCAAACTGCATAAAAAAAAATTACTCCATATTTAATTCCATCCATCCATCCATCCATCCATCCATCCATCCATCCATCCATCCGAAGTTGTATTTCTAAGAAATATGCACCATTTAAACCAAACTGCATCAAAAAAATTACTCCATATTTAATTCCATCCATCCATCCATCCATCCATCCATCCATCCATCCATCTGAAGTGGTATTTCTAGGAAATATGCTACATTTGAACCAAACTGCATCAAAAAAAATTACTCCATATTTAATTCCATCCATCCATCCATCCATCCATCCATCATCCATCCATCCATCCATCCAAAGTTGTATTTCTAAGAAATATGCTACATTTAAACCAAACTGCATCAAAAAAATTACTCCATATTTAATTCCATCCATCCATCCATCCATCCATCCATCATCCATCCATCTCGAGTAGTATTTCAATGGAATATTATATATATGACCCAAACAGCATCAGAAAAGTACTATCATTGAATAAATCTACATAAATAAAAAGTGCTTCATATGTAATTTCATCCATCCACCCATGCATTTCTTTGAATATTTCTAGCAAATCTGTTGCACATCAATCAAACTATATCAAAAAGGACTGTCAGTAATTAAAGCTGTACCTAACTATAAAATAACTCTAGAAATAAATGAAGCTCTGACCCAACAAATTCCATCCACGGTCTAACCTTGACACAGAGCAGAACTCTGGCCACTGGTGCCAGTTAGTTAGCGAGACGATCAGTAATTATGGCCATGAAAGTAATTATTCACAGCTGGTATAATTACTCAGAAATATACACTACTCATTATTCATACTGTGTTTGCTACCCCAAGCCAATCACTTGACAGAAACATTGTTTAGGTAGGGAAAAGAATCATTTAGAAAATACTTGTGTTAAAGCCTATCTCAGCAAGCTATAAAGTAGAAGAAATAAAAGATGTTTGCAGGCCAACATCACAAAAGAACTGCCCAAGAAAACTATACAAGCTGCAAAAAAGATAATAAAAATGCAATATAAAAGAAAGGAGAAATAAAACAACAAAATAGCTCTTACTCTGCAGCTTCCCACATGCCCTACAAAACGGTTCATCATCTCAACTTTAACATTTCATCAAACCTCAAATTTAACACCAAATTTATTCAGCTGTAGTACAGAAAACACCATGAATACACACACAACCACCCACACTATTAAACTGACTGATTCCTGTATTGTACAAATTATCATCAGCACATGTATATGAGAGCAACTGATAGTACAACATGCTAAAAGGAGGGAGAAAAAACAACAACAACAACAACACCAACAAAAACACCACCACATTAGGACATGGAAAAATGAATGTCCAATAAGTCAAACTTCCGGAAGTAATAAGTGTAAGTCAATGAAAATACATTATATTTAATATTAATTTATGATCTTGCAGTGATGCCATCACTGTTATAAGGGTGATTTCATGATTGTGGTGTCGTCCACCCTTGTAACTATTTTTTAACTATATTTTTCAACATTAAGTCTAAAAATGTTTTAACATTAAATTTTTTTTTTTAACATATTTTGGCTGCATTTTAGTCTTGACTAATAGGGTTGAAAGTAACAGCATTGCTCTCTATTTAGGATATGATTAGCAAAAATACACAGTACATTGTTAACTAGCATCCATGCTGAGAACATTAAGGGTATTCAAATCATTTACTTCAAATTAATATAAAAAAATTAATAAAGTACTTTCAAGAAAAGGATTAGAGGCGATAATTAACTTCTTCTCAATTGTGACTTTTGAAACATTCCAAATATTTCAAATGGTTGATTGAATGTTGTAAAACTAAAATGTTCAATTTCTCATAACCTGTAATGAATGATTCATGTTTAAGGTATGAGATGTTAAACGGAGTCAGACATGAATAGGAAAATAATATGATTATTCAAATATTGTAATAGTTATATTTGTGTAGGTATACAACTAGGACAGGCAAAATTCTGTTTAGTGCTATGGATAGATTTTTATTATGCATAGTTTTGAGTTATTTATCTCAAACATGCACATAGGTCATTGAGGACATGAAGGACATTTTACCTTTGTATGAAATATCTTTCTTGCTTTAGTTTACACATATTTATTCGTATCAGTGGGACACGAATGACACCCTAATCACTGAATCATTCACTAATTCTTCATTTCAACCACGCCAAAACGTTTGATTGATTTAAGTGATGGCTAAACAGTTATTAAGGTTGTAAGTGCTGAATATTCTGCCAGCGTATTGGCACTGCAGTGTAGCTGACGCACATCAGCTTGTTTGCCTCTACAAACCCTGGCCAAGATTATTATGTACAAAAGTTTTTACACAGCTGTCTCTGTAACGTGCCAATCGTATTGTCACTTCTAAGAATTGCTTGAACCATCCACTTAGTCGTATGTAGGTATGTTATATATGCATGTTGTATGCATTGTATTTGATAGTTTATATTGACCAAATAACAGACAAGAGTCTTGAAAAAATGAGCTTTAGTTTTAGATTTCCATGAACTTAGCTATTATCAAGAACTTTACTTATGTAGTACAGGTTCTCATGTTTAGGAACACTAACTAGACAGGAACTTTAGGAATAAAGACATTATTTTGCAAGATACACAAAATTCATTACTGAGTTCTGAAAATAAATTAGGCCTATTTGTAATACTAAGTGAGGTAGTTCTTCCAATGATGCTAAAGAAGCTCCGGTGTGGACTGAATTTCAGTATTGAGATCTAATATTAAGCTTGCAGAAGAACAAACACTGCACCAAAAGCAGAAATGTTTAGTACGTGCAGATGCAGGGGCATCACTAGACACAGTTGAATGGGGCACGTGCTGCACTACAATCACAGGTTTTCCACTTTAACTTTAATTGCTAAGCTAAACTATACAAGAAAAACGACTTCAGACACTACTTTTCCCATAGTGCCCCTGCCACTTTCTTTTTTTTTGTAAAATGGAATGGCTAACACTTTCTGTTTCCATAATATCAGGCCATACACCAACTGTTCTCAACATGGAGCTAGCAGGAGTTGAACATGGACATGTGCATGTATTTAATAGCAAGCCAACCATGAAGTGTGAAGAAAAGCAGAACAGAGAGAATGTGAAAGTGGAAAACAGGTGAATGAGAGAGTGAAGATGAAGAACATGGGGAAGGAGTAAAAGGAGCATCAGAACAAAGAAAACAAATTTGTCCTGTTCTGAAAATAATACAGGAGACAAAGATACAGGTCTAAAGCAAGCGAGACTGTCTCAGGATACACATCAGTACTTTGGCATAAAAAAGAAACAACTGTGTGTTTCGGTACAACCAGTAGTTGAAACATCCCTGTGCATAAAATTTACTGTAATCGAATTCTTCATGTCACTTAGTAGCCTTGTTCAAATCATAGCTTTTTGTGATGTTAAAAAAACGAAACCAAGATAAATCATATCAGGTATTTTCCCACCTTTAATGTGATACAGCAACCAACAAATTTCAAGTGAAAAACAAACAAAGTTTTTTTAGTTTTTTTTTTTAACTTACTGTAAACTGATTGTACAAGTGTGCACACCCTCTAACTAACATGTTGCTAAAGCACCTTTTGCATGTAATAAATCATTTAGTGTTTTTGGAAAAAAACGTCTACCAAATTAGCACATCTTGATTTGCCAATTTTATTCCACCCTTCCTTGCAAAAAGGCTCAGAATCGATCAAAATTGCGAAGGGATCTCCTGTGCACAGCCCTCTTCAAGTCATTCTGCAGGGTTTCGATAGGATTTGGATCTGAGCTCTGACTGCACCATTCCAAAACATTGATCTTCTTCCTCTGAAGCCAGCCCTTTGTTGACTTGGATTTGTGCTTTGAGTCGTTATCATGCTGGAAGGTGACATTTTTATGTATTTTCAGCTGTCTAACAGAGGCCTGCAGGTTCTCTGCCAAAACAGACCAGTGTTTAAAACTATCCATGATCCCTTTTTCTTAACTAGAGCCCCCCAGTCTTAGCTGAACAGAAGTAGCCCTATAGCGTGATGCTGCCACCACCATGCTTCACCATGGTTATAGTGAAATTTGGGTGATAAGCTTTCTTGAATTTTTTTGTTGCTATATCACATTAAAGATAAAAAAGAACTGATCTGATTGATCAGATCATTTTAACAGGGGTGTGTAGACTTTATATCCACTGGAACTATGTCAGTAATATGTTAAAGTACACTTTGCTACATGTTAAAACCTGAACCTGAATTCAAGTAAACGCTTGCAACATTACGTGATAAATGAAACCACGCGTGTAAATTTCCCACTTGTGAAGACTTGCAGGAAATTCGAGGATTTCTGGAAGCTCAAGCACTTAGAGTAATTCTGAAAAAGTTCATGCACTTAAAGTTATTTTGAAAAGTGCAAAAGCGATTTTGTACTTAAGTTTGTATTGTTTAAGTTACGTAATACCATCAGTCTCGGATGGCTTCTTTAGCTAATTTTAAGCAAAAGCTTCAGTGCTCTTCCTTCTGGTCCCACAGGTCAATCTACTGTAAGTACAATAATAAAGGCAATATGCTGCAGAATAAGAAAATTATATTTAGGACACCTTCAAGTTCACTTTAAAGGGTAATTAAAAAGATGCTTTGCCTGTTTTTATCTAATCTGCTTAACACAGAATGGCTTGATAAATTAGGAAATGCATACGTTGTACCACAAGAAATGAAAATTGTATTAGATCTAACATCGCTACGAAAAAGGTCTTCCTAGGTATAAATTGAGATCAGATGAACAGAGTTTGCCTCTGGAGTTTTCATCTCATTCTGATTAACAGTCGAGATTTTAAGCCACTTAAATTGCTCTCTGAGATCAGGAGAAAGTGAATAGATAAGGACAGCGAATATTACATATTATGCAATATTACACGAGTGACTTAATAAAAAAAATTTAAGTGTAGTGGAGGTCATCCAAATTTCATATTTAATACTTTTCTCACCTTGACACTTCTGTGCAATTTCTTGGTCTCATACTATCAAGACCAAATATTAATTTGCATTGAAAAGACTCAATATCAAAAATGCATAAACAGCTTGGACCACCTGCCTGCCACCAATCGATATCCTCCAAACAAGTAGCCTATGGCTGATTTATTGCAGAAATCAGTATATTTTCATTTCAATTTTAAATACTTACAACTAATGCAAAACATAACCTTTTAGCTCACGTCCCTAACTGTGTTGATGCATCTTTTCGAGTTTCAGCGTGGATGACAGACTGCGCAGCAATCCATACTGAAATAGTGTAATCATTTTCCCACCGGAAGCCATACTATTTCCACTCATTTTATGCAGCAAGAATACTTCTCTGATGTTTACTTCTAAATCAGGAAAGCTGAAGACGGAATTTATAAAGAATCTTGGTTCAAATCTATGGTAGGGTTCAGAATCTAATTAGAGACGAATCCATATTCATGACAGAAACATACGAGACATGATCAATAATCAGGGAATAGCCATGAAAATAAATAAAGATTGAAGAATTTGAGGAAACTAGGTGACTAGTGGAGCTGGAACGGGAACCAAGGAAATACAGGAGAATGTTGATGAATTATTCAACCCAAGTAACATTACACCTTTAAATGCTTTAACTCCTTAAACTCCCAGGACCTGTCAGTGCAAATAGACTCGTGCTCATAAAAATACAACACCCCTATTAATTCCACTGTACTTACTAATTAATTCATAGCAGATGCTGAATAATATGCTTTCATTTGCATGACTGATTAGGACAGGACTTTTACACTAGCTGATGGGTTAATGCTAAAGTAACACTCACGCATAGTATCCAACATCAGCAATACCTCAAAAAGCATCACTCTAAGCCAGATCCACTTCTCATACCTTCCTTGCAATTTCTTTTACTCTCCTGATTGTATTTTTTTCTCCAATGCATTCCTTCCTGTTTTGCAGTCAAACTGCGCTTTGTTTCCTATTCGATGTTGTGCACATACACAAATGCTTAATATTTTAAAATGCACAAAGTTTCGTAATGATAGAACTCAGATGGGTTCAAATTTGACAGTCCTAACTAATGTCACAAAAACAATCCTTTCTGTCTTCATGTATCATGAAAACTCTCAAATGCATATACAGGTCTGTTGTTACACATTCGTAATATATCCATGCACTTGACTCTCGTCTAAAGAGAAAGCCTCCTGGGAAGACACCTGACACCTAATAATCTAGCATTTCTCATCAAACTGCCAAACCAATAAACACATGAAGTGCTGCATTTTCAAAACACACACAGCCTACCAGACGAGTCCTCATGAATATTGCTCTGGACCTCTCATATAGTGGCAGGCAGAGATGACTGACAATCCTGCTGTTTTTCCTGCTCTCAGAGGATTCTGGATAGCTTGGATGTGTCAGTGTGTGCAGGGATATTTAAATTGATTATAATGAAATTGGTCGAGTCTGATGGCTTTGCCAATCAGGATTCGGAACTTAATGGCCACTGGCAGAGCCGACTTGACAACTTGACAAAGTAATACAATATATACCAACATTGCAAAAAAATCCTATAGGATCCTGAAATCATAATGACATATACAAAGATTTAAAGCACTATAGAGTAGGACTTGTGGAGTTACTGTGCCAAATTACATATTTTGTCGATTTCTAAAGTGAAAAGAAGTAAACACAAAGAGCACAGGGGACTCTCAGAGCCAAACGTTTCTTAAAGTAATTCATGGCCAGTGTCTTCAGCTTCATTTTCTTGAGTGACAATAGCTGGGTTTCCATTGCAGTTTTGCGCAAAATAGAGATATTTTATAAACACAATTGCAAATGATCTGTTCCCACTGAGTGATATTGTGCATTTAAAGCTGGGTTTTTAATAGTTTCTTCTCTTGTAAGAAGAAAGACATACGGAGCATACAGAGCCCTCTTTTTTTCAGAAATGTAGCATTTGCTCTTAATGGTGAAAAATTTGCTTCCATTTCAGCACATGTGATATTTGTTCTTTATGAGTTCTTTCAAAATTCACGTTTTCATTACTCGTTTTTTTAAGTTCGCAGTTTGTTTTAGTTTGCTTATGTCACATTAGCTTCCAGAATTTGCTGCTCTTAGCTCAAATCCATTCTTCCATCTACCCGTGCAATGTTTTCTGTGCCACTGGCTGTCACACAGCCCTAAAGCATAATAGATTGAGCCCCTTGCTCAATAGTTGGAAAGATGTTTTTTCATCAAATGCTGCTCCTTTTCCCTCCCTCTAAACATAGCTTTGGTGATTGTGGCCAAAAAGTTCCATTATTACTTCGTCAGTCCACAGTACAGTATTTGTTTCCAAAATGATATAGGATGAGGTCAGAGGTAATGCTTATTTCTGTTGACTCTTCCATGCAGATCATCTTAGTGCAAGCAATGCTGCAGAGTACCCCTGTGTCAGTGTAACCTTCCCTCAGTGTCAAATTGGGGTTTTGCTTTGCCTCTCTGGCGTGGATATGGCTAGTTCTAGCTGAGAGTTTCTTGGTCTTCCAGATTCCAGGAAGCCTTGATTTTTACAGTTATCCATATCTGTCTTTCCCCAATGTTATTTCGGACATCGGAAATAGCAAGCTGGACGCAGTTTGTTATCTTTTTATATACTTCCTCTGCTTTGTAGGCCTCAATTAGCTTCATTTTCAGATTCTCGGTCTGTTGAAACCTTGACTGGAGAATGTTAGGAGAAGGTTTGAAGAGTCAGAGAATTTACTACACTTATTAAGCCTAATGTCAGGAATTGAGAGATGGCGATGGATGCAAGTGCAGAGTTTTAATAGTCAGGATTCGAAACTATACATGAAAACGTGAAAAACCAAGACACGAGGTGCACGGATAAACACGAGCAAGACTAGGCAAGGTTAACGCAAGATAAACAAGCAACGGAAAAGAGTTTAAATAAACATTCGGATTGAGCTATAAACACAATAGAGCATGTGTTCATGATTAGTCAACGAAAGCGAACTAGGTGTATAGGAATTATAGCTCGAGCCAGGCTGCACGTGTGCTTTGGGACGTTCAACGGGTGCGTTTAGTTCTTTTCACTTAAAAAAAAAGTACAACATTTATAAAAAAAAAAAAAATGTAAATCAGCCAAACTTTTACATATAACTGTAATATTGAGACAAAAATCAAAGTCTTGGCAACAAATCCAAAGTCTCAGAAGCACCACTCAAGATGAATAATCTTCATATTCACACTTGAATATACCTGCTCGGCATTTTAATTATCTCTTTCTGATTTCCAAATGACTTTTCTACTCCTGACAAAACTAATAATAATAGACACATTTGATCATGAGAGATTACATTTGCCTGAGTCGGAGAAGACAGCCTGTTTTATATTCACGTTACTAGAGGCAATGCTACAAAAAAATTTAATAAATAAATAAATAAATAAATAAATATGCTTGCAAGGTAATTAAAGGACACAATCCAGCCCAAGTTTTTGGAGAATTTTTTTTTTTTTTCAAGTTTTATTAAAGACAATACATAAAAGCTTGTAAGACAGTTAAAAAGGACAAAATATACCGTCTGGTTTTTGAAAAATGTTAAGCATGTCTTGCTGCGCTCAGTAAAAGTGGGCACCCTGACAACCGGTGAAGATGGTCCGTTTAGCTAATAACACTCTACTAAGGATATATTAAATATGCGGTGTTGATGATCATCTATGCAAAACAGGAATTTCACACAAAATGCTGTAGGTGAACTGCAAACACTGACAGTAAAACACATGTGTTAATATAATAAATACAATAGATAATGAAGTGTATTGCATTTTCCATTAGCAGTGTACAGAGGTGTTCTTACTTGCTGGCCTGAAATATAGCCAGAAAGAACCATTAAGCATCATTAAGCACAGCCGACACTTTCAGGATGCCTTCCAGAGAAAAGAGCGTCTTCATCCAGCTTATGTTCTATCTCTTTAGTTTATATTACAACAACAAGGACCTGAGCCAGCAACCTGGAGGCAAGTTTTTCTGATCTGTAGATAAAGTGCAGCATGTCAGCTTGGGCTTGATTAATAACAGATGTATGTAGTTTTTTACTGACTGAGGTCATTGAATGGGGGAGTAAATTCAAATGACCAAACCTGTGGTATAATCCTGAGACATTTTAACCACTGACTTATGTAAGCGCTGCATCAGTTCACTGGACCACGAGTTCAAATTTCAGCTTCTTTGACTTTCTAGGGGCAGAATTCAGAGCTGAGTTAAGTGCATGTGGTGAGGAGTTAGTACTGAAATTGAGCACATTGGTATTCAGACCTTAGACATAACCACAGAAGTGCTATTCAGAGAGTTGTGCAAGAATTGTAAATCGCAGCTAAGTGTGATTCCGAGCACTTAAAAGAGCAAGTATTAAGTCCAGCATCATTGTCTGACAGGTCAATGTAACCACAATACACTCTCGGGCAAAAAAAATGAGGCAAACGCAATATTGCAAAACAAATTAAGCTTTTAACGGTCTCAACAAAAATCACTGGGCAGAAAATGAACAAGAAGTAAAAAGAGCACTCCTGAGATCTCGGCCTTCTTTTGCTGGTCGATGCTCGTTACTGAAACTGTTCACTTACATAGTCTTCTGGTACGCAAAGAGAAAATCATGAAAAGATTTAAATGTTTATATGATATAAAATTGAAACTAACTTGTCTGGCGGTTCGAAATGTTCCAAAATCTCTTCTGTTTGAAGACTTTAACATTGAGTGGAACAACACGGACTCTTCTTTCTGTAAAAAGCCGTCTGCAAGTTTACCCACAAGCCTTCAACATTTAAAGGAAACCGAGGGAAAAGCTCCCACACCAATTTACTCTATCTATTCTTTTATTCTTGCAAATTTTCCTGACCAATGATTTGCTGTTGAGACCATTAAAAGCTTAATGTTTTGCAGTATTGCGTTTGCCTCTTTTTTTTCGCCCAGGAGTGTATGTCACACTGAAATGTATTTTTTGGCAGTAAAAAAAAAAAGATGGAATGCCATTTGAGAACTATATTATAATTACACTATCAATTACGGTAATTTATTAATAGTATAGTTCCTTCAGAGTCCACATTTGTTCCCCCAAACATAGACACTGCTTTCATAACCTTTAATGTCTCATGGCCAGATTAAAGTATTAAAGTAACACCCCATTTGGCAGGAATCACAGCTTGCAACCTAGCTTGTAGCCAACATGAAGTCATTCTATTCTTGTTTAATGAATTTTCACTCACTCTTCCTTACAGAACACTTCTAATTCTGAGATATTCTTGGCCTTTCCTGCATGCACAGCATGTTTAAGGTTTACCCAGCATACTGTATATCCAATGATGTTCAAGTCAGGGGACAGTGAGGGCCATTCCAGAAGTTTCTTGAGCTTGTTCAGTAGTGGACATTGAGGTAATGTTTTGGATCATTGTTCCATTCAGCTTCAGGGTTTTCACTGATTTTGTCGCGTTTGCTTCCAAAACTTTCGACTCTTTACTGGAATCCATTTCTCCATCTATGTGTCCAATGTTTCCTCATGCTTAATAGTTAGAAAGGTATTCTTTTAATCAAATATCATCTTTCCCCCACAAAATCATACGTTTGTGGCCGTTGTTGTTGTGGCCAAAGTGTTCCATTATTACATTATCAATCCAAAGCACATTTTTTTTCCCAAAACATTCCTTTGACTTACCAAGATATTGTTTTGCATTCATCAAATGTCTACAATCAAGTGCTATTTTATAAGCTGGCAAATAAAGAGAATGTTTTTAAATTAAATGTGAATTAAAACTTCTGTGATGACTATGATAATTACAACTAGTACTATACATGTAGTAATATTTTGTCAATATACTACACTCAGATTACATGTTTACGTTAATGCGTACCATGTTCTCATTAATATATCGTCGTATTAGTATTTTTTTTCAACTGTCTATCGCTGTTATGTAAAATTTTTATAACATTTCACAGGAAAACAAATGCTACTTTCTCCTTCAGTCCATCTTTTCTATCCATGATTTCTTTTTGGGGTTACAGAGCTTGTGTTTTTTCAAGGTGTGACCTAAATAATAAATTTTAGATGCTTCTACTCAAGAAAAACTACACGCAGATGATTTGCTTAATCTGAATGCACCCAGACAAGAAGGCCTACATGAAACAGATTAAAAGCTTGGAGAACTGTTGCCAGGAGAACAACCTCCTCTTGACCATATGCCTAGACAAAGTGGACTTCAGAATGAAGCAAGACAAAAGCTACCACTCCCTTAAAATCAACCGAGCCACAGTGGGGAAAGTGGACAGTTGTTAACTTGGTGTCAATATCATGCAGGACCTATCTTGTTCCCGTCACATTCACAGAAGAAGGCCCGTCAGCATCTTTAACACCTTAGATGTTTGAGGAACTTTAAACTGCCCTCTAAGGTGCTAAGGAAGCTTTACACCTGCATCATCCTGACAGGAAGCATCACAGCCTGGTTTGGGAACAACACCAAGCAGGATAGACGAGCTCTCCAGAGTGTGAAGCGATTAGCTGAGCACACCATCCACAATCAGCTTGCAGTCTGTCTACAGCAAGTGCTGCTGGACCAAGGCCAGGAAGATAGTGAAGGACCTCAGCCGTCCAAAAATGTCTTCTGCTGCCTGAAGAACAAAAGAGAGAAAAAATTCTTCCCATAGACTATTTCTTGAACCCTGAACCAGGACAACATCTAGGACTAGACCTTTGATTTGGACACCAACACCCCCTACATTCCAATTAATATACTGTCTCAGCCTGATGTAACACACCATTGTATTGCACATACATCTGAACATGACCAATGCAGATGCATGACGCATGCAGATGCAGAACCTGTGTATGAATACAGGTGAATTTTCCCACATAAATACTGTTGTGAATTTTGAACGTAAATCACCAACAGCCCAGGATAATCGATTGCAGAACTGCAGTATGGAGAAAAGTTCAAAAAAAGCTCTCTGTAAATGGATTCCATTTGTGTTGTGTGATTAATTTGTGAAAGGATTCTGCAGTGGAACGTATGCTTCTGCTCCTTTACAAGCTATAATGTTTCCTGCTGTGTTATTTTCCTTTCAACACCTTCATGACTATGCAAAATGCTACTGAGAACAAGCAAGCGTGTTCTTGGTGCATGAAGCACCATCCATCAAATGGCCTCTCCTCTGAGATACACACACACACACACACACACACGCGCACACAAACACACACAAAAAAAATGCCAGACAGGAAGAATCTCTTCTTTACTTTAGGAAACGGTGTGTGAGATTCAGCAGGACGCAAAAGGTGTATATGTGTATGCTTCTGATTTTCCCTGGGTTTGGTAAGTTCAAAGGTTTATGTTCATTATAAAGGGCTCTATTTTTGTGATAAAAGCACATGTGCAAAAACAAAGCAGAAGAATGTGGCATTGTTTATATTTTTATATTTTTAAGGCATGATTGAATCAGGTTAATGCAGAGATGGAGAAGCATTAAAGAGAAAGACCTCAGTGCTGCGGTCACTCAATGGAATTACCCAGCAAATTACATCTGATCTTTAAAGAAAATAGAGTCCAGAGTTGTTGTTTTTTTCTGTTTGCTCTTTTTTAAACGTTGCACTTAAATGCTGCAATGAATAAATGTCTCCTTTAAATGCTAATTCCTGATATATAAAGAACAACTGATTTTACTTAAGGGTAATTTTTACTACATGCTGCCATAAGCCCTTTGTGAAAATAAGGCCAACAGGATTTAGCCGTCTTGTACCAAATTTGATTTCCGTTCCTACATATATGGCAATATTGTGAAATTTTCTGGGCTGATTTACTAAAACACTATTTGTATCCGAATCTGTCTGAATCTTTACCTAAATCCTACTCTTTCAGTCATTATTTTTGTTTGTACCTGCCCATGATATTTCCTAATAAATTTAGTTGGTTCTATTTCCTCAAATATACACAAGCAGAATGAATAATGTAAAACACAGCAGTTAGCAGGCAGGTTGCTGTAAATGTAATGCGCACTGCTGCCGGTCGTTCGTTCTTTTGTGAGCTTCATATCTGACTTCATATTCACAGCTGAAAAGAAAAACCTCCTATTCATTTGACTTTTTTTTGCTGTATCCTTCAGTATCCTAATCCTGCTGCACAGCCTTTAGTCTGACCAAGATGCCTTGTAAACCTCTGCAAGCTTTCTTAATTCTTAAAAAGAAAGAATAGTGCACTTCCTGTTTGTATTTGTTTAGAACATGTTATCTGCTCCTTCTGAAGAACATATTCATGTTCAGTTGTATCCCTTTTATAATGTAAATCATCATGGCATAGGAATTGCTGAATAAGGTCTTTATGAACATGCATAAAAACTTTATTGTCTATTATTATAGAGGCAACATGAATACTTTTTTCAGTATTATTATCTGCGAGATTGCTGTGTGTGTATGTCAGTGGTGTAAGATGGGAACAGATTGGTCTTGTGTTTGCAGGTCTTTGTATTCCTTCCTGCGTGAATTTGTTCACATTTCACAAGAGAACAGGAAACGCCAGGATTTGAGACGGTAAAAAGACGGTAGCAAACCCTGTTTTCATGTTCTAGCAGGTGGATTAGGGGCTGTTTTAGTAATAAGAGTAAAAATCTCTGACAGGTTATTGCTTGAGAGAGATAAAGCTAGAGCAAGATTCCAAATATAAATACAACCTCCAAGAAAGACCTTTTAGGGATTTACATACTAGTGGACACCACTATTACCTAAATGCCAACCATTTAGGGTAGTGTCATAACCCTGCTTTAGTCACAATTTTATAGTAACTTTGGAATAAAACTCAACAAAGCATGCTGTTTATTCCTGTTACAGCACAGAAATTTGCCAAGGCTAGCAAATCTACTCTATTAGATTTCCCCCCCCAAGATTAATCCTCTACAAGCATCATAATCAGGAATGAGATTGAAATTATGCATCATCAAATGACAGATATGTCATGCGTTTCCCCCCATAATCACCCTTTAAATGTGAGTAGTGGACAATATTTATGTGGTTGTTGGAGTTTAGATCAGGGACGCCCAAACAGCTGCCTAAACTGCCCCAGGTAACTATAACACTTCCATCCTGTTTTATTTTCTTCCCATGCCTTCCTCTGTATAACAGAAGAAGCAATCAGTAATGATAGCATTATAGTACAACCATTAATCTGTGTCTGTTGTCCTGAAATTAGATCAGGGCTGAAACATTGATCAGAATGGGTCTAAAAATAAAAGCAAAGAACAGTGGACGTCCTTATTGAAGAGCAATTGTGAGACAGCTCAGCTTAACCTGTAAGTTCAGCCAAGTGTGGCGAAGCTAAAAAAGTACAAAATAGCACTTTTCTATTTTTCATTGCTGCTGAAAATTGGTCTGGGTGCTCAGTTCTAAATGGGGGCAGATGTATTGTGATGGAAGTAGTATTGCGCCACTGCCTTATCTTAAAAAGTCGTACCAAGCCTGGCGGAGAAATTTGCCCAGCACACTCCATGATGAATTAGCGCAGGTTCAGGTGAGCAATGAAGTGAGCAGTGTGTTCTGTTGTCTTCTTGATTTTTAGCTAAATCTGGCCTTGTCTGGTCGGCACAGCTCTGCTGATACAGCAGGAGCTTCTGAAGTTCGGCACCAACTGACAGCATGAACACGAAGAAAGAAACAAGCTGTTTTTTTTGCTGGTAAACAACTCTCTCCCACACACACTTGAAAAATCTCAAGAGATAATTGAACTTAAAGTGAATATAACCCTAGACTATATGTGCATTTATCACTGTAGGATTTCATTTAATAACAGTCGAAGGTTATAGTCTCTCCTGAATCGAAATGCTATGTGCGTGTTTCCAGAGAATAAATGTAAAACGCTCGATGAACAATAAAGATAAAAGATTGGATTAACATCAGATGTGCATTATAGACATTAGACATACTCTCTAGAGACAGATGGTATTATAAGACTTAGATGTTATTAATTATATTAGCTAATTCCATCTCTAAGCAAGGACAGATGGTATGATTAATGGCAATTTATACCACCGTCCTGTTGAATGCTTGATTCTGCTTGATTGTTCAGAAGATTTTGTTCAACAGCAAGGCTCAGATAGTAGCTCTGTCTGCAAGGTTTATATTAAAGGTATACTGTGCAGGATTAAATTGATTGCAACCAACTGAATGCTCATCCATTACCCCAAGTGTGTATTAGAGCATACGGTGGCCATCAGGTGCCCGTAGCGTCCTTCCATACTTACATTCACACTCCCTTGCTTTTTTTGTGCTAAATAATACGTATGATCCTCCAGTTTACAAAAATGTGGGGTCTCAGAATTGTTAGCCAGCACCAGCAAACACTGATTCCTCTTCTTTCTTCGTCCTTTTCTTCTTTTCTTTTCTTCTTCTTTTCTGTGTCTTCCTTCCAGTGCTTCATTCCGGATTCATGCTGCCACTGACATTGACAATAACATTGCTGTGGTATAAGGGCAATAAAAAAAACTTAATTTGCTTGATCAGGCCACATCACAGCACCATGTCATCCGTTATTTTCCTGTAACTGCATGCTCCATCGTGTTTTATTCATTATCAGACAAAATGTTTTGTGATGCTTATTCACCACAGCCAGTACAGCGAAGTGGTCTAACAGTATTTCACAGCAATACACACCACGGCAGTACACATGGTAACTATCATGTGGCATTTTCATTCACATCTCTGGAACATCTCCGGTTTGAAGGTTTTGCATGCCAGTGCAGCAAGCCTAGCAAAACCCTTGATGAATATAAATAGGGGAATGAATTTAAATTGGAATAAGTAATATAAAGCATCTGTGCATATATAGAGGACATTTCTGATTTCTGTGCAGAAATGGAACGCCTATATCACATGCAGTATTGCCTCTTACAGAATAAAAAAACCACCAAGAAAATATCATCGTGTAAGAATTGATAAAATATATAAATTGATTAAAAAAAAACCAAGACGATTATGTGTGCAGAAGAATATACAATTATATTCTGCACAATTCCACTACGTGATGATGCTGATGGTGCATCGCTTTAAAGGTTGATGCCGCAAGGAATTGTGGGACAGCATTATCTCCTTTCCTTTCGTAAAATACGGTCCAGTGTACCCTATGGTAAAACAGATAGGAAAGGAAGCATTAAAGCACCTTTCCTTAGCATTTAGAGAATTCATACAGCTCTTATCATGGCTGCCACTTACATACTTCCGGGTCATTTCACTCCTGAGGGCATTCCTGAGCAAAAAAACCTTTTCATTACACAGCCCTAGTATCGTATCCAGAGAACCATTTATGTATATAAACCAGACAAGGATTTTGAATAAATGGCAATAATGCATTACAAATTATACATGTGTGTATATCACTATGATAACATATTTCATTTAATTTGCTTTAGTAAGCACAGACCACAATAATGACTGCAGAAATGCAGAAAAACATCAGACGTTTTAACTGAAGTGTGCAGGGTTTTTTAAATCCCAGTATGATGACGACGTCAGCTGAGGTTTGATGTAGAGCACTTAAGTAATTAAATCCTGATTTTATGAATTTTTGCCACACAGATGATGAATACTTTACCAAACTGTTCCCTGCAGAGTGAATCTGCGTGAGAGGTTTATTTTTTCACTTATACCATGATTTTGAAATGTAATACACATTAACTAACTTGATGACGAATTGATGACTTGATTGTTCGGTGTGCGTGTGTATATGAACTAAAACAACTTTATTTAAATTTTCTATCATATTTATATTAAAAACTGCTCAGCCCCCAGGAGAGGCTCTGAATTCACTGCAGGGGTGGACAATTCAGAAGCCCGGACACATGAGGCAAGAAGATTACATGCCCTAGCTCTTAGTTCTAAAACTAAAGACCGCTTTATACTTTTGTATTGACGATCATGCAAGGTGAAGCATTATACTTGCATGTAAGATGCACGTCTCCTGTAGGAGGCGCTGTCACATGAAACACACCAATATTTACTGCGTTTATGTATAAAAGAAGCGCTATGCGTGTTCTGGGTTTCCTTGTAGGAATGATAAACAGAAAATAGCCTGGACAAAATGTTGTTTTGTAACAAACTTACTGCTTGAAAAAGTAACCTTGCATGATTAATTATAAACCAAGAGAATTCTCATTGAAAGCATTTCTGAAATGTCTTAACTTGTCCGTATTCAGCGGTATGAGCGGCTCGAAGCACTGCGGTGTGAGCAGTATTTAAATCCACAGGATTAGATGTAGGATTAAACTGGAAATTATAATGATCTTCAGCCGCTATAGGGCCTCACATTTTATATATTTATATTAACATAATATTCTGGTAGATTTCTGATTATTGCGGCAAAGTAGAAGCAGCCAGAAATGCGTAGGAGGAAATGCAATGCTAGCAAGCCGACCAATCCCAGATGTTGCAGTCTGTGTCATTTTTGTTGAGGCATCAGGCTATAGCATAGGGTACGGCGTAGATTTGACTTAGTCTTAAGAATACAATTACTGAATAAGAAGTACAATAACTGAAACTTAATAATGATCCAATGTTTGTGTGATTCATTCAGACTCTTAACAGCATATAACAAAATAGCTGTACTGATTGTAACAAAATTAACCATGGCTAAGCTTCCACTGATGCTACTGGTGTAGCTCACAAGGTGGCTTGTTCAATTCAGCTGTTAGCTAGTTGTGTTGCCAGTCACGTAGCTCTTTGTAGCCCTAGATGGATTTTTTAATCTTGGATTCTTCACTAGCGAATATGAGTGGATATGGGGTGTCATGGTGATGTTTGTAGTGTTAGCGCTAGTGTATTGTACACATACTCAGCCCATTGTAATGTTTCAGTCCAACACTCACTGGCCAAAGCCAAAGTGGTCCCACACTTAAAGATTAGAACTTAATGATTTGTTGGAATCTTCCAGTTCTTCTTCATGCTGACCGTACTCAATGGTGCTTTTCTACTATGCTAGCACAATGGTTCATGAAAACAGCTTGCTTAGGAGAAGCACATTTTTTAAATAATTGAGATAAAGATGCACCTACTTTTTCTCAGGCGGGAGTATTAGCTTGAGTAAATTTAACTCAATGTGATATACAACTCTTTAAAAAAAATGCACTGCAAAACTATAAGTTTCTCTGGTTTTACTATTTGTAGGTATGTGTTTGAGGAACAAAATCATTTTTGATTTATTTCATAAACTACTGACATTTCCACCAAATTCCACTTAAAAATATTGTCACTTAGAGGGTTTAATTGCAGATAATGACATCTGGTAACAAAAGATACTTTTGATGTTTTCAGGCCTTAGAAACCATAGAAATCAATATTATATTCAATTTTAAACACAATACTATTGTGAACATTTCAGGAAAAGTTCAGAAATCAATATTTGGTGGAATAGCCCTGACATTTAATCACAGCTTTCATGCGTCTTGGCATGCTCTCCACCAGTCTTTCACATTGCTCTTGGGTGACTTTATGACTTTATGGGTGGCTTGTGACCATCCATCTCCTTCTGGATCACATTCCAGAGGTTTTTAGTGGGGTTCAGGTCTGGAGATTGGGCTGGCTATGACAGTGTCTTGATCTTGTGGTCCTCCATTCACACCTTGATTGACCTGGCTGTGTGGTATGGAGCATTGCCCTGCTGGAAAACCCAGTCCTCAGGGTTACGGAACATCGTCAGAGCAGAAGGAAGCAAGTGTTCCTTCAAGATAACCTTATATATGGTTTGATTCATGAATCCTTCACAAACAAAAATCTGCCTGATTCCAGCCTTGCTGAAGCATACCAGAACATCACCAATCCTCCAAATTTCACAGTGAGTGTGAGACACTGTGGCTTGTAGGCCTCTCCATGTCTCTGTCTAACCATTAGATAACCAGGTGATGGGAAAAGCTGCAAACTGGACATCATCTTACTCAAGTCCTCTACGGTCCAATCCTAATGTTCTTAACCTCAGCCTGGCCAGTCTTTTCTTCTCATCTAGCTTTGTGTAACATGGCCAGGGGAAAACAACAATTTTTCAATATCGACTATGCCACCTAGGGGAATTTCATCTCAATGAAATATTTTAAATAATCTAAGCACTAAAGCCCCAAATGGTCTCACAGGTCTGAATGCAAACACACTCCAAAAAGGTTAGAGACATGATTTCTTACAAAAATACAAATTTTATTAAGGATAAAATACAATTATCAATCACTGGCCCGAAAGAGTCAAATCCATTTTCTCCCAGTAGCCCCACTAACTGGACAAAATAGATTAGGAATAAACATATTATAGAATATACATGAATATAAAAGAAAGAATCCAATGTCAGAGCTGGGGTGTACCACGGTGGGACAGCTAGCCAAAGGGAAGAAACACAACAAAAGTTAAGGGACGCAATACTACACACCATATGTGAATGCACCACCAGAGTACCAACTTGCCATCCACTTCAGCCCAACAAAAAAAACAAAAGAAAAGAAAAGAGACAATTAACTGCCATTTGTCATTCCTTTTTTTAGGTCACTTGATGCCATCCTACGGTTGTTGAGTGACATTCAATGGAGCTGACGATCATCCTGACACCAGTGGAGAAACGTTTTTGCCCTCTGCCAGTCTGTAACTTTGTTTTGTCTTTGTCCCAGTGTTCTTATGAACTGCCGTCTTTGAAATTTTGAGAATGGAAGCAACCTGATGCTCACTGTATCCCTCTGCCAGTAAAGCCAGAACTGAACCCTTCCTTTTCTCATTCAAAACTTTTCTTTTTAACTGTTTTGGCATGATGAATAGATATTTTTCTATTCCAATAATATTTAAGGTTCTACTAGCACTGTTTTTGCCAGCCAACCTGGTCCTATTGCAAAAGGATAGTGATGACCGCAGAAGTGCTTTTCCTTGTTAATAAATAAGATTTGGTTCAGACGATCACCTAATCAGTACCTCATTAAGTGAAATGAGGTGTGCTGGTGTTGGAATTCCACCACAGACACTGGAATGAAATGGCTTCTATACACAGAGATGCTGATCTGAGAAAAAAAAAATTGAAGTGGTCTCTTAATTTTTTCCAGAGGGGTATGTAGTATTTTATGATGAATAGCTTACTTTATTACACAGTCTGTATTGTATACATTGTATTTGTATACATACAATACTCAAACGTATTGAATTGAGTGCTATGTATCGACCAACACAATACGATTCAATGCCGTATTGTTTGCAACCCAAATATCTATGAGATATCTCACAATGTCCATAAAATAAACAATTTAAACAGTTTATTTTATAAACAATAAAATAAACAATTTTTGTGTTCTTTAAACAGCCAAATCTTGTTCACTAGAGCTAAAGGAATAGGATGCATTACAAAATCTCAAAAAGCATCCACTTAAGCACTGCTCAGGTCTAATGTGGAATACCGCTGAGCGCTGTGGAGACCTGAGAGAGTGGGTAGCTATCTTTATAGGAAACAGAGCTCAATTTTCTGTAATCAACACAAAGATGCCATGACCCATTTCTGACAAGGATAACATTAGTTGCCTGAGAACTAGAGTTTTCACTGATTCCTTCATGAAACCCGCAAATAATCAGTGATTTCACCTAAAAGTACCTTGAACAGTTTTCATAAGTGCATCAAATGCTTTTGTTGGATAGGGTAGGGCATCTCTTTGTCTGGTAGAAGTCTGGCAGTTTTTCCTCCACACTGCATTCCGGACAGTTTCCATTCAAAGTGGTCCTCTTCAGCCCTTTATCATCTCAGGGCCCTTGGAAGTATCCCCATTTTCCTCTTCCCATTTTGCAGCAAGAATAGTACGAAAGCTAATGGAAATTACACAGCTTTTCAACTCCTCAAAAAAAAAAAAATAAATGCAACTGGGGCATTGTTTGTTTGCACCAATATATCTTTTAATTATGAAACCATAACCTTAACCATGAAACTACAACTTCCCATATAGTAAAATGGTCAATATTAATAATAACGTAATAGTCATCATTAATAGTAATTAATAGTAATTACATTCACAATAAAATCCAGTATGCTACTCAGTTCCACAACTGGTGTCACTGCCTCCAATATTCTAGCCATGGTGCTAGATCAGGGGTTACTAAGGGTCACTTGATTTACAAATGGGGTCACTGAACTCAAAATCTCCTCTCTTGTTTCATTTAGAAACCCGAAGACTTACCGGAAGATGTTACCGGAAGTCACATTCAGACAATCCACGTTTAAATGAATAGGATTCATATTATTACAACTTTTTTTCCACTATCCTGTCACGTTGCAGTAATTCAGCAATAAAAATGGACATGGCTCATCTGCTCCTGCTAAACAAAGCATTGTGTTTCAAATTGCACGCTTATGCACTATTGTAGGCCGTTATTGAGTACTACCACTAACCAGCTTTCCTATTACAGTTAGGTGTTTCAATCGTCACCTGCAAACCTACAGAAAGGTCTGTTTTGTATCAGACTTCTAGATTATTAAATAATTTCGGCTTATGCAGATAAGCAGATAAAGATGGATAAAGAGGCTAACAACACAACTCTTGGTCTACTAGCTCCCTGTGGCCTCAATTTCCTGACAGCTCTAGATATAAGTCTTACTTACAGGCATCTATCTCTTATACAAGACAGCTTGGTTATTCCACGTTCTAGTTTTCTGCTTGTATGTCTGCTTATTGATGATTGATATGGCACCCCAGACAGCTCTTCCTCTAGGCCAAAATCTATGTAAGACTTCTTGTAGATGTCATGTGAAAATGCATGAAGTGTAGGACAAACTGGTACAACTACTCAAGTACATCAATCTTGTCAGCCACTACTTAATCCACCTCTACTCATTTGGCTAATGCTTTTATCCAAAGCGCTTTCTAATGAGACAGAATGTAGCTGAGCAGTTGAGGGATTTGAACTCATGACCTTCCAATCAGTACTGTAATGCCATAACCCTTTAACTCCTGTACCACACTTTTTTAGGCCCATAAATTGTGTTTTGTCTAGGTAGAAATGTTGTTTTTTGCTTTTAGTTAAGCCCATTAAGTGTGTATGTATTTTGTGGGGGTTGCTAACTGTTTAACGTGAATTTGAGAGGTGCTAATTAATTGGACTCACCGGTGCCACCTCTCATGGTTAAATCCACTGACCACCTTAAGTTATCTGTGATAACACTCACCATGGAACAATGCTACATGTCTTCTGTTTGTTAAGCTTCTACTTTAAGATACTGAAAATGAAGACAACTTGCTGATATACACTTGGAGCACTGTTCTTACCAAAATATTAAACTGAATTTGCGAGCAAGGAGATTTTGATAACATTGCTGTATAAAAAGAAAAAAGAAAAAATGCTGAACATAATTAATAAGGACAATGGATGAGCGACTTCATATGATAAAGGCACCACTAATAAATTATAACATTCCTGTTTCTAAGACTCAGATGCTGAACTCCTCATAACAATAACTGTTTCAGAATCTATCTTCAAGGCAAAACACATAATACACACACCCTGTAAGTGTATGAAATACAATCTGGATTTCCACACTTCACTTAAAACAGTAAATCACCAGCCCAAACTGAAAGCAGAACTAAAAAGGATAATAACCAGAAGAAGGGAAAAAAGACAGGAAAGGAATAATAAACAGGAATAATAAACTCAGCAGGAATCCAGATTAAAAACTAAATAGATATGTGAACCAAACCGTAAAAAACACATCAAACCAACGACAGAATTAAAAGTACAGAAGGAAAAGAAAACAATTCATAATAAAAAAAATATTAAAACACACCTGCTTCCAACATGGCTTCCATGGAAAGTATAGTGCAGTGAGTCTTGTTTTGATGTTGTGTTGCATCATGGACATTATTTCTTGCCTTGATAGAGTTCCCACTGATTATTAGCAAGACCAATACAAGTTTGTCATTTCGTTTTACAGAAGTCTGTTCTTTGTGATGTATGGTATGATAATTTCACAATTTGGAAATTGTATTTGTGTTCTTTGCAAGCAGAATGTATTCATACTTACAATACATACAATACACAGTACCAGGCAGCCAACAATTAATAGCACACAAAAACGCATTTCTTCATCAAGCAAATATCTAGAGCACAAAAGAAATCTCATAATTATTCCTTTTATAATTGCCTAGTGAAATGAGTAATTTCCTGCAAATCAGAAGCTGAGAAGTGGTTACTTATTTTTTATTTTTATGTGATTATTGTAATCAGCTGAAGTTGCTCAAGCAGGTACACAGTTCAAGTGTTCAATTACGGCACTTCACAGACAATCAGCAAACAATCATGTCAATGCACTTCAAGGAGCTGTAACGTTCTGTACTACTGCTGCTGTAAGACACCATGTGACTTATTCAAGGTGATGATTCTTACTCCGATAATGATTTGTATGAACTATTGCCAGAGGTACACTCAGGTTTGATTCTAAAATATCAGAGCTTTTAAAACTTAACCCAAAGTACAAGCTACCGAGTTGTATGTGTTCCACTTTGAGTAAAGGTGAATACATGAACAGCCATCTTTACAGCCTGATTGACATGAAGCCTTGTAGAAGGCAACAGATAATCAGTGAACTGAGTGAACTCCTTGAAAGATACTTTCATTACGTTCAGGTGGTGATGGGAATACGTTTTTCTCCAATAGAACGAATTTTCCTTCAAATAATGTGAAATGTTCTGAAGCTGTATCTCTTTGGGAGCACATGTGGCATATGGCATTGGCATCACTGAATAAACTCTAGGTAAACTAAGGAAGCAACGTGATCAGTTCTTTTCCAGACAAATAATTTCTACATGAATTTGGTTTTAAATTATTTGTGTAGTACTGGGGAAAAGGTCTCAGGCATGTATAAAGAAATGCTGTAACAACCCAATAATGCCTTCACAAATAATGAAATGATGAAATGAAATGTTTCTACATTTTTCAAATCTACTGTAAAAAGGAGCAAACAGCAAAAAACTACACAATACTGATATTTTGCATGCCTTTAAAATGCATTAGGTACATTTCAGATAGTTTTATGAGAGGCATCTTTGAGATCCTAACACATTTCTTCTGGAGACTTTGTCGCACTGTCATGTTGTCTGTAAAATTAACATTTTATTTGGAGAAAAAAAACGTGAATTTTTAATGCTTCATTTTTTCTCATTTGTAAATTCAAAAATTTCACCTTAATTTTATACATAGAGTGAAATGGCAAGGATGTGAGAATACAGTTTCATTCATTAAACTGACCTAATTCATCCCAAAGTATTTTATATCTCTTATACAAAAGCAATTTGACAACGATTATGATTTATGAAAGAACAACACATTGTACATTTTATTGTGCTGTGGAATGACTGCGAAGCCAGAAATCCAAAGATTTAAAAAGTAAAGAATCAGCTCCACCTCTCACTGTTGTCACTGGAGACGCCTTTTATAAATGTCAAATAATCTCCTTCACAATATCAGTTGTTCTATGTTTTCTTTGTTAAAACACACATTTTTTTTTTTTTTAACATTTATAATTAGGTTTAGATGATGTGGATGATCTTTCATATACAGGAAGTCCCTGTATATTAGCTGTTACTATAGAAACAACAATGCATTAGAATGTCAGTTTTACCGTTATAGAAATTAATCAACAATTTCTATTAATAGATTGTTGTAACTATACAAAAGACCAAATAAATGATCAGCCTTTAGAGCATCACTGAGTGCTGGACTAGGTATTATACAGTGCCAGATTACGAGTTTCTGCTTTGAAAAACAACTAACACAATGCATCAAACTAATGCAGAAGTCTATAAAACTCTTGAGAAGCATTAGCACTAGCATGAAGTCAAATAAAAAAGGAAAGCAGACCTATTATTAAACCTCTATACCCTTTTCAGAGACATAATTAATTCATAATTGCACTATAAACTTAATTAACATGTATCCTGATTCTGAAATGTGTATAAATGTTGTTTATGGAACTTGTGTGGTCTTTCCAACTTTTGGTAAATTTAATTACCATGAAGAATCTAGTGCATTAACCCTCCTACAAGAAGGCTGGTGATGTGTTGGCTTTGCAGATGCGTCTAAGTTTTCATCTCTGGCTAACAGATGTCAGCGCTGCTGTGCATGCTTGCGCTTTTTGGGCAAAACTGAGACAAATTACTGCTTGGCATGGACTTGCGCATCTGTTATTTGGAACAGGTGTTGGTAGACCTGGAGACGCTTTTTTTTTAAGTCAATATCAAAGGAAAAGACTGGTCTGTGCAGGTTTATGCTGGGGACTAATGTAAATTAATGACCATGTTTGGGGGGGCATATTTCATAATACTGTTTGCAAATCTTTTGCAATAAGGCAAAAGTGAGTGTTCTGACAGTGACATAATTATTTCTATTAAGTATCACATGCTGTAAATCCGCTCAGCATCCCTCGAGAAGCAATTATTCCCAACACTGACATAACTAATAAGTGATGGAGGTGAAAGAAGGAACGCCTTCTCCTGAGACGTCGCTTTCCATCTGACTGCGTGCCAGTGTTTCCTTTCCACATGTGCTTGATCACTGCACTTTTATGGCACTTTGGACTTTAGATGATGTTTGCACAAGCAACCAGGCAGCATTAGTCAATTCTTTAATTGGCAAGATTCTATGTAGCGCTCCAAAACCCAATCTGAAAATCAGCCCCAGCTCCAGCAGGAGGTCTCCATGGACTCTGCAGAAACCAGAGAGAATAAGAGAGAGAGGAAAGAGAGATGAGCATGATCATATATGCGGTGGCTCAGTTCACTTTCCTCAGGCATGCCAAGCACCCGGTTCAGCGCAGGCAAATGAGCTTTTCATTTCCCATTCAGAAATCTGTGCATGTCATGCTACCCAGCCACCCGTAGTGATAGGGCTGCATTCTAAACCAGGTGGTGCACTCTCTCTCGCTCTCTCTACATCTTTTACCTTAGAGCAGAAACATGGCTTCACATGCATGCCAAGTCCTCTGTATCTCTTATCTCTCTGGACGCAAACGCAGGGTCCTTGTTAGGCCAGCTGGTAATACATCATTAATGATGATTTAATGAATAGAGGAGTAGCCGGAATGGATACGGCCATAACGGAGTCACCTACTCCACTTTAAAAGTTTCGCTTTCCTGGCCTGCAAATAATGGAGATACATGAGACTCACTCATGTTAAACAGGGACTACAGTCACGAAGCTAAGAGCGAATAACCAATGTGAGAGCTTCAAGTAGAAGTGGGAGTTATGGGGTGGCATCACTATGCTTAATTCCTGTCTGAAATCTGTGTGCATGCATCTTGTGTTCTGGTTAGCACAGAATAAATACCTATTGGAGTATTTATTATTTATTAATTTATTATTATTATTATTAGCCTGCTCACCTGTATCTGCATCCACTTTCAAACCTAAAGTGGGCATGCTTAAACTGGAAAAGTTTTTTTTTTTTTTTATTAAATATGAATCCTGTCACTTTGTTCCCTGAAACACTGAAAAACACTGAAAAAATCCCCCAAAACCACAGGTAGAAATGCCAACACTGGCAAAAAAAGAATTTTTTTTAATAAAGGTTGACAAAGCAACATTGTGAATGGTCCACTGAGTGATGTTAAGCGATTAAAGCTGGGGTTTTGTCTTTTGTGAAAGTCGTTCTAATTAAACATGGTGAAGGATCTCCAATACCTGGTAATTGTCGGCATGGTGATTTTGATTCCATCCACCACATCATCTGTCTTCATCTGACTGCGTTTCCATTTCAATTTTGCGAAATATTGCTTTGTCGAATCATCTGAATTGAGTGATATCTGATATTTGAGTGCTTTTTTTTTTTCTTTTTTCAAAATTCACATCCTTATTTTTTAGTTTGCAATTTCAAATTGGGCATTAAGAAGGTTAATAGAAGCCCACCTACTCTCAGCATGGCCTGTGAATTCTGTGTATTTGGAACTGTTTTTTTACCCCACTCACACAGTTATAATTTTATTTGTATCAGCTTGTGAGTCAAACTAGTAGCCTAATGCAATCCTGACCAGGCAGTTACTAAGGATGTATAAATGAACACTAGATGCATTGCATAGAATCACATTCACGTTGTCTGTGATGAACGTGAAATTTCTTCGTCCTCCCAGCTTCGTATCTGACTGCTTGCTCAAGTAAAAAACCAAGTGAATTTTTTCACATGATGCACACCTAGAGATGCCATGTGAACCTTTCTAGCAAGCATTCTAACATCCCAGTCCTAATATGAAGACAAATTGCACAAAAATGTATCACGCTTTGAGCTAAACGCACTGACTATATGTATAACACTGAATGTAGAGTCTGACAAACTAGTGTGAATTTCAGTTAGGCGTTTCCTCCCTTTGTCATAGCAACAGCATTGGTTGATATTTAATCGTATATGTTTAATCCTTATCTTATTTTTCTGGTGAATTACCTCCTATTATGACAGCCAAAAAGGACATGACAAATGATGACAACAGGCCCGCATACGTGCACATCAGCATGGGAGAAAAACTTGCAGAAGCACAGAGAGATAAAGAATATTCACTTTTCTGTCTGATTGGTGTTTGGAATAGAAATCTTGCATATCTGCTCTTTTCATTTAAAGTACTCACAGTACAAATTCTTCTTCAGTCAAAAGACTAAGTTCTCTGTATTATGTGCTTTGAATTTTGAACATGCTGTAATTATTATTATAGTGCTCCATTTGTACACAGGCAATCTGTAGCCTAGTTTGTGCATATTACTCATACTGAAGGCAATATTAGGCGTGCTGTAAAAATATGCATCAACATTCCTGTCTGTCTCATCTAAAAGTAAAACTGATTCTGATTGTTGGAAGGAAAATGAAACTTATATTAGTTTATGTGCACCAATTAGCATCATAAAGATTAAATATTTACCGGGAGAGGAAATTATTCAGACACTTTTGTTTTTGTTTTTTAATAAACTTCCAGTGCTTACATGTCATATTTACACAAAAAATGCCTTTTGACTTCACAAAAGTACGACACTAAATTAATTGGGGGAAAATATTCGGCACTATATTAAAATATATGCTGTATATGTAAAGGTTACATAAAGACAAAACAGGTTCTGCTGCAAAAAATGTTCTTATGCAATTTACATTTCATTATAAAAGACATTAGTTTGGAAGATTTCACACATCAAATAGCTAACACGGTAAAGGTAAAGGAGCTTCCTGAAGTTCTCAGGGACAACATTATTAAAAAAAAAAACACTTGAAATGAAAAACTACGTAGCCACAGCAAAAACCTTAGACATCCATGATAGGACAACTAATTCTACACAAAATAAATAGAACTGTGTTAATAGTTCAGCTCGTCATATTTGATCCCAAGAACACCAATGCACAATGAAATACAGAGGTGAGGGCATCATCATATGGGGCTGCTTCTATACAAACGGTACTGGGGTATTACACGTCATTGAAGAAATCTGGAATAGAGCAATATACCAGGACATGGAGTAGCGGAAAGAAGTATACAAACATGGACATGTACGTCATGGCAGTATTGGGCTTTCCATGATTTCTTTGAACTGTTCTTTTTCCGTGGCAGAATGCTCGTAGAACATAAATCTTTATTTGAAAAAAAAAAAAAAAAAAGTTACGTTTTGACCCTGAATGTATAATTATGACCCACTGTTGGTTTCAGAAAACACAAAATATATTAAAACTTGTGCACCAAATTCTTGTTTTTTCCTATTAAAAACTCATGTTGCCACCGGAAAAGAAGTCAATGAAAGCCCAATATTGGCGTGATGTTCATGTCCATGATGACAGTTATATCCATGTATGTAAACCTATGACCCCAAATGTATTAGAGGAGAGGATCTCATCAGCCAAGAAACTGAATCTGGAGAGACGATGGATGTTTCAACAAATCAACAACCCCAAATATACACCTAATATAACTCAAGAAGGACTTCGCTTAGCCAGTCTCCTAACTTGAATACCATTGAAAATTTATGCAGGATTCCTAAATTGTGAGTCCGTCAGAAGGGGCCCTCGTAACCTTGGGGAGTCGAAGAGGATTTGCCAAGAGGAACTGGCCAAAACTGAGCCACAATTCTGCAAAAAGCTAATTACTTCTCACCGTAGATGTCTCCAAGCTGTAACTGCCAACAACAGCTTTGCAACAAAGTATTAATGCTACTAGTAATTTGTGGTACACCGAATACCTTTTTCCCCTATCGGTTTGTTTTTTAAACATGAATGCATACTTTTTGTTCATATGTATAAGTAAATGAGTAAATTTGAAGTGGATAGATAACCACACATGCCATGTCAAAATAAAAATAATGATTCTGGCTTTGAAATGGTTTCCACCACAGGATCTAGTTAAGTATTTATTTGTTGTTGTACGCCACAGATTTAAAGAATTCAAGTGCTTAAATTGTTCTTTTTTTTGGTGCCAATCAAATTATTCAAATATCACAAGAAACAACAACACTGAAGAGAGCACACACACAATTACCTTTTTTTTTTAGTGTAGCTATTTTATGTGTTTGCTTAATATTTAAAGTATTTAAAGCAGGCACCTAGACACCTAGAACATTCTAGACACTTTGATGTAACTGTCTGCAATACTTGCTATAACACCATCTGATGTTATGCTATCGAAGTTGAATCTTGACAGTTTGAAAGCTTGTGTTGCTTTATTTGTAGGTTTTGATTGACAAAAATGTATGAAAAAAAAACAAAACAAAAAAAAAAATCACACGGAATGTGGTGCTGATAGTAGAGCCTCTCAGCATACGGTAGATCGGCATTTTGTTCTTAATTATTGATTAGTTTGTTATTAACATTCCTTCATTTTAAAGGCTTTGTGCTGTAGCAAGACATCATTATGATAATGGTGTCAGAATGGTGTCTAAATTAATAAACAAACAAACAAACAAACAAACAAATAAATAAATAAAGTGCTAAGCTATGTCAGTCCTTAGCTGGTGAGGTGGCATCCTCAAGCATACATGTTTTTCACCTTATGCCAGGGAAATGCATATACCCTTTACTCATAAATCTAATTAAAGTTAAAACACTGGCCCTCAAGGTCCAATTAATTACCTTAAATCATTTTTTAAAGACATGCTATATTAAGGCTTCCAGGTAAAAACATACATTTAACCCTTTTCATTTAGCTATACTTGAGAAATTTCAAGGAAAAAAAAAAGATTGTACATACTGTCTGTGCCCATTGTGGTTTCCTCCAGGTTCCCCCGTGGTACTACACACTGAATGGATTGCCAGCCATTACCAGTGTTCCCGGGACAGCCACCGGATGCCTTGTGACCCTCAGAATAAAGAGGTTAACGGAGATGAATGAATGAATGAAGTTTACAGCCATAACACGAGTCCATAACTGCTTACAGTGGATTATTATAGCTGTTGGGAAATGTTAAAGGAGCAATGATAAATTGTTAGATTACCACTTGCTAACACTCTTGTCATCACCAGCCATGTTGCTGAACTATAGTAGGAGGAAATACACCTAATGATCTAGTCGTTAGCGTTCCACTTACTCTTTCTACCATTTCAGAATCGATTCCCTCTACAAGTTGTGTGTAAACGCATAGGTACGGATGTGAACACGTAATTTGATTTAGGATTCATTTAAGATTGCGTCTTTATCCAAGTAACAAATAGTGAATAGCCATTTTATAAGGTATGATCTTCAAAAAATGAAATATCTATTCATTCATTCATTTTCAGTAACCATTTTATCCTGGTTAGTGTTATGGTGGATATGGAACCAATACACACACACACACACACACACACACACACTTGGCAGTGCTACCCGCTACACCACTGTCCCCTCATAAATTGGAGAATTTGGGGGGGAAAAAAATGGTGTAACAGGAAAGCGTTCACCACATCCTATCATTTGGAGATCAATGATATTTTAAGTTTGAATCCTACCAATTCCATATCCATCCATGGCTGAGAGCCAAAGGAGCAAACTCTGGGTGGGAGGGATATTACACTCTCTCATCCACCAATCACAGCAACACCAGCCAATCACAAGTGTCCGTGAGCTCATGTATGTGGAAGGGGCAAACAGCACTATGTCAACGGTGACATGGAGGTACACAAGCACCCGAAGGATTAAACAGGCACCCAAAATGTAACTGCAAATTAGTGTTACATGCCCTATGGCATTAAATACCCAAGTATCAGGCAAGCTGCATTAAACACATAAACTATGACACGGATGTTCATTATTCTGAAGCCGTGTAAGCCTTCGGGCAATGATATCTTTGTCTCGTAATATTGTTAGAAACCATGTTGCGTGTCTTACACACAATTTGATGTGCATTTTGTGTCCTTTTCACATGAAATTAAATGAAATTTCAGCGAGCTCCTTTCTAATTGGCATTCTGCTCTCCTCTGCGTGTCAGTGTGTGTTGACAGTGTGTAAGCCTGAGGATGAGTTCATTAAAAAGAATGGCAGTTTTATAATCAGTGGAATAGCCTCTATCTCTCTGCTTTAATCTCTTTAAATTGTGATGTTTTATGTCACGGCCACTTCCCTGATAGTGTCAAATTTATCCATCATTTAGAATAGAAAAGTGACTGCGCAAGTGTGCTGGTAAGTATTTTTATTCTTAGTGAAATGATTGCATACTTTCATTCTATGGTCAAATTCAGCACCTAAAAATCGAAAGCATTAATGATGAACTATCTTCACTTTAAAATAAAATTTAGCATATTATATAGCTATAGGGTTGGACAAAGGAAACGTTTTAAACGTCGTTGCTTCTGACCAAGCAAAATGATTCAATATTAGCAGTCCTGTGCTCATTGTTCTTGACTTCATTATCTAATATGAATGTCCTTTGCCATACAGCATACACTGAAGCCATAATTCACAATTTAGAACTCTCATTTACAGGCCACGTTTATGCATGTGAGGAATAGCAATGGTCTGAGTCATTACCCTCAACTAATTTCCATCTGAATTGGATGACAACATGCTGGACAGACATTAAGGCAGAAGAGCCCTGGCTGGATACACACCTGTGAGCTGGCCACCATTCTAATACCATCTGACAAACTCAAGAGGGGTGATTGATGTCTTTGGTTTGTCCAGTGGAGTGTGTGCATCTCAGATGAAAACAGCACATATCTAAAGGGAGAACTCTGAATACACTTCAAATGAGCAACTTTACATTTTCAAAACAAGCAAATAGGCAAAACCTTGTGTCCAAACATGAGCAGACATCTAGCTTATTAGCTCTTTTGAACTAGATGCATTATCTGTAGTATGCGCTTATGTAACATAGAATACTACTTTCTTTCTTTATTGTGTCCTACTTCAGGGTCATGGATATGCACACACACACACACCTTCACAGTGGATTTAAAGCGACAGGCATGGTGATAATACAGCATTGCGTGAATTTAAATGCAAAGCCGGTGGGTTTAAAATGTTAGCATTAAGCATGAAGCAATGGGATTCAAGTTCTCCCTGAAAAGAAGCATATAGTACATTTTATGTTTCCTCAGCTTTAGCTTTGCCTGAGCTTCATATTTCCAATGACGGAAAAATGCAATATAATGTGCACCGCATATTGTTAATTACTCGAATAATAGGTCGATGGAGCTGCATTTGCATTATTTTAGAAATTTAGAAATCAGTGTGTTTTCAGCCACTTTGTATATTTGTAGCTGTCTATTGATGTGGAATGTGTAGTGACAAGGAATTCATCAGGAAATTCTCTCACTTTCTACGGCTCGAATCTGTTATTGTCTGCATTTTCAATTCAAATTATACCTGATAATTTGATAATTTTGAATTAGATTTCCACACAGGTATGGAAATCTAATTCTTCACACAATATAACAGTCGTTTGTCATGAGCTGTGTCTGAAATGGCACACTTTGTGAACTTTCAGTGCAATTTCAGTGAAATTCATTGAGATGTTGTAGAAAAAAAATAGAGTAGTGGAATATTGGAGCTGTAGCCTGATATGCATTATGGAAAGTTAGTTGAAATTGTTATTCAAATATAAGATGTTACTACCATAGTGTACAATGTACATAGTGACTAGGATGTAGTATTGTAACATTACATTGTAAGCAGGCCATTTTAGACTCTGATGTATGTTTGAACACTGACATTCCTAAACTGTGGATTTAGAGGAACCCATGCCTAGCATGCTGATCTTGGCATGCTTGGAGCGCCATTGGTGATTACGTGGAACTCATTTTGTAGAACAGTGTGATAGCTGCTGACTGACAGAAGGGGACCAGGTGTGGAAGTCCTCGCTTCTTGCAGAACTCAGTAACTCGCTCCATCAGCTGGGTTTCCTAACACATCCATATCAGGGGGAAAGATCCCACCAGTTGAGGTATTTCCAGAAGTCCGTTCTATCATTCATAAAGCGGCACAGCATTCATGCCTGATTTCTCATTCACTTCAGCCTCGTCCAGTCAGAAATTATTCACCACGTTGCCCAGGGAGCCAAACATCAAATACTGTATATCCTTACCCAACTTTCTTTGGAGGTATCTATGATAAATGTAATAGCAAGAGTAGTACACCAAAGCAGTCCACACTGCAACAAACAGCAGAGATATGTAGAAGGAACTCCTGCTCAACAGACAAGTCACAATGTAGAGTCTTATATGCTTCAAAGAGTACATATGCTACTACTATACTACTATAAACTACTAAAACTACTATATTTATATGCTAGATATGGAATCATGAGACCAGAGGCCTTATCTGAGACCCAGTACAGTCTGACTGCACACACTACTACAAAAGATAGGAGTTTCAGGCTCAACATGGTCTGGTTTGAAATGAGAAAATCCTAAAGTGTTGAACAATGGGCATAGAAGGAAGGAATGCTGCATTCAGTGGAAACAGTCTTTCACAATGCTACAGCATAGGAGCGAAAAATGAAAAAGATGTGAAAAAGCGTGAATAACGGACAAATGCTTGAAGGCAATAGAAAATACAAGAATTGAAACAAATCTTCAATCAAAGCTATGCTTTTTAAGGAAATCATCTAATAAAAAAGTTTAACAGAAAGATCAGAAAACATCCAATTATCAAAGGCAAGAAATGAAAGGTAACAAAAGACAACACTTTTGTTTAACAATGTGCGAAGCCTCATGACATCCAAGTTCACACATCAGATTCAAACAGCTTGTTTCTCACATGCACAACAAAACTGACTGAAGACGTACTACTACGCTTGTGCTACTACACCTCCCACTGCCCAGCTTGTGTCAGAATTTTTGCTTTCTGTTTTTTAGGACAGCTCAGACATTTTATGTACATATAGTTTTATTTTAACACAATTTTTCTTTCCTGAAAAAAGCCCTGATGCCTTTCCTGTAATGTCTAACCAGGGTAACGAGACTAGTCTAAGAATCTTGGGCTGTTATCCATGCAGATTATTTCAAATTCCTTTATATGCTTAGGATTCTGTAGGTGGACATTGAAATAAACAATTTGAGGAAGTCAAAAGGACATTTTTTCCCCCCATTTTCTATTCCCACAGTCATTTCTGTCTTGATTTGGGTGTATGTTTCAGATCATCCTGTTGAAGTCTTCCACAACCACAACCACCTGGTATGAGTCCAGGTTTTGGGCTAAAAAAAGTAGAAAACAGCCCAAAAGTATCAATCATTCACCACCATATTTTACAGTGGATATCAGGTGCTTTTCTGGTGTGCATGAAAAAGTTTTTGTATTTGAACACATCATCTAATACAATTGTAGTTTCAATAATCCTTAAAAGTTGCGTTGTTGCCTCCAGCCACATTATCCACCGAGTTAGGGTTACTGTTTGTATGGAGGTTCATATGTGGGTTTCCTGTCTCCCAAAAACATGCCAGTAGATGTGTGTGTGTGTGTGTGTGGTGCTCTGACGGACTGGTGTCCTATTTAATGGTGTGTTCCTTTTTCATGCCCAGTGTTCCTGGGATTGGTTCTGGATCCACGATGTCCCATAAAAATCAAGCAGTTACTGAAGAAGACTGAATAAATGTATAATTCTTAGTAAAGTACATTTACTCCATTTTGTGGAATTACTGTTCCATACATTTGAATCTTTTGATTTAACATGGCCATGTTATACCTATAAAATTTTAAATGTCCTTTTTTCATATTGTTGTTTTCCATCATCTGACAAATATGTTAAAAACTCCTTGGATAAGATATTATGTTTATACCCCAAAGAAAAAGGAAATGGTAAAAGCCAACAAACAAGTTCCTGAGAGCCTTTTTGTTAATTTGTTGGCATTTATGTGAAATATGTTTAGGGGTGTTTTCATATTTTGTCACAAAATGCTATTCTTTAAAAAAAACCAAAAAACTAAATTATAGTATGTAATGTTTAAATCTTTATATTATTATATATATTTGCTCATTTTTATGAAGAGTGCCAATAATTACGGCATGTAATTCTACACCCTCCCACTCTTTCTCTTTATCTCGCTCTCAAATGATCTCTAATCTGATGCTGTAATGAGGTCTGCCTATGCTTCGCTGGACCAGGCATGAGCCAGCATATCTTAGAGACAGACTTCAGACTTGCTGTCGCATTTGTGACCTGAGTGTTAATTATTCACTTCAGTACAATTATGACCTGAGTTTTAATTACACGTTTTCAGATCATATGATATAAGGTATTTAAGCTATGCCTGTAGCTAATAACGAGATTTATTAGCAGATATATATTCTAATGAATTTATCTTCACATGCATCAGAACAATGGCATTTTCTAATGAATTATCCTAACAACATGAGTAGATCGATTATATAAGTATTCTGGATCAATAAAATTGTGACAAGTTTAAAAATCAATAAGAAACTGTGTTAACAATAACTTTTCCATTTCACTTAGTGCCATAAATGTGTTGATAAATGTGACAATGACAAACACACTGTCTAGCATCATAAAAACATTAGTTCAACATCAGAACTGAACTGCATTCTGTCAAAATAACCCACCATTCTCCAGTATCAGTATCAGTACATATCAGTGAATGTGCTGGTTTTTTATTTTTTTTTAATCAGAGAACATTTTGTAATGTAGTGTGTACAGCCTTATAACCAAGCTCATATGAGGGGAAAAACCCTAATCTTGATGTATGGGTGGAGATAAAGCTGTAGTGGCTCAGGATATTTTCCTTTACCTAAATTCCATCTACAGTTTATGGATTAAATAAGAGTATCAGAGCAGCGTACCTTCCTCTTGCTTCATACAGAGATAAATGCTCCGACTGAGTATTAACAATCTGGAGAGGCTCAGGAAATTCAAATATTTCACATATGATTAGACTAGGTCTCAAATCGTTTGGCAAAAGGGTCTTACTTGAATTATGTTCCAGTATACACACAACAAGATCCCTGTAATACTTCCTATATTTCATGTCTAGTTATTTGATTGGGTTGTTCAGGAATCACAAGATAGCAGAACATAATAAAATTTCATTTCCTTAACTTAATTTCCTACATTTGCTAGTAGACCTTTATGACCTATGATCAATATCCAAGCAGAACATTAAAACTCCCCCCAAAATATTATATAATTAAGCATTTATCAAATGCAACAAAATCACACTTGGCATTTTATAAGAGTGCATTTTAATTAATAATATATTTTAATTACTCAACACTGTACATTTGAATAATACAAGACGATATGATATCAAGTTTAAATTCCAATTCAATATGCACGTTGAAAAGTGAGCTAAACACAAACTAGCTAGTCTAGACAGCAAACGAACAGCACTGATTTCATTTTTATGGATTTACAAAGCATTTTATTGTTAAACATATAAGCAATATGCATCTAAACTGGGAAACACTTAAAGACGGAGCACTGGCCTACCCCAAATTCTCCCCAGATGTGTAATCATGGCAGAGAAATTAATCTGTGAAAATGCAATATTAGAGATAGTGACAGCTGAAGCAGTATAACACAGTTCAATAAAAAACGTGACATAAGATATGGCTGTGAACAAATAGCCTATGTGTCTGTTATATGGCTACTTATTAGTATGCAAACTAAGTCCTAACAAAGTTATTGAAAGCTATGAATAATGTTAAAACAATAACGATGCCTAGAGTATTTTTAATCATGACAATCATAAAAGTTTTTAACTTATAATTTTCAAAAAGTTATGCGCAGACTATAGAAAATTTGATTTCATGTTTATATAGGCAGCCCCAAACAACAATCCCTCTCCCCATCCCCAATTTTGAGAAAATTCTTAAAAAAATAAATATTAAAAAAAGCAAAAAAAAAATAAAATCCCACCACCAACAACAATAACAACAACAACAACAACAACAACAACAACAACCTGAGAGTTATCTGCATTGGATCATGTCAAGACAAGCACATCATCCAGACACTGTCAGTTTTGGGCAGATCACAAATCTCCAGGTCATGATGACATTTGCCAGTCAATTGCTCTTCATGAATATTAGTTCCAGTGCATTTTCTTTTCCTTCCCAGATCAATGACATATTTCAAAGAAAGTCAGAAGAAATCCAGCACACTTTCACTATGCAGTATAAAAATAAAAGTCATTGGCTGATCTTTTCTGTCCTTTCTTGCAATGAGCAGCAGAATCTTATTAAACCAACAATTAATCAGACAAAAATCAATAGTCCAGCATGCGGCTTTCCACTAACATCTATTGGTTTAAATAGATCCATATCGCTGATACATCAGCCAATGCCGCTATCTTTCTCTTTTTTGTTTTCTTATAGCAGTTCTGCATTGACCCAGTCAGCCCAGTGGTTAATCCATCCTTGTTACACATGATGTGAATGTTTCAGTCGATGTTGTGAGGACTTCATCTGAGGAGCGGAGATGCAAACACACTACACTCATCAACAGCGACAGTGAGAGCTTGTTTGCCAGTGGGAGTCTTTTTTCCACATCCTGCACTGGTGGAGGTGATATATGTAAGAGTTTTGAACTTGCATCATCTTTTGTTTCAGGCTGTAATAGTGTTATCCCAGACATGTAACATTTACACACTGCTATTATAGCTGCAGTTCAGCGGTGGTGTGAAGTACACCTCCCCAAGGCATGCTAGCCCTGATTGCCAGATGGTACGACAGCCTCCGTGGTCTAAAACTATGAATAACATGGCCGTTTCAGTTTTTTCTTAAATGCAGCGCTCTTGTTTCTTCCTCTACACCTCAATGTAAAATATTACTTGACAGTGAATAGAGAGACCCCCGATGCGCTTTTCATAAATACTGCTGTACTTCCTGCTGTGCCATTTCCCAAAAGAAAGACCACGTGTCAGTGCATTTCTCGATGTGTTCAATGAACGATTTTTCTAATCGTGATGCTAGCACATTTTGACTGCATTATATATAGTACATATATAGAAAATATAATACATGCCTCTTTTTATTTATTCATAAAATATAGTCAAATTATAGCTACATATAGTTAAATGATCACTTATTTATTGCTCCCTGTCTTTATTTTAGTCTTTTGTTATTTTATCATTATATTTTCAAGTATAGTAAGGAGATTTTCTTCTCTTTCTTTCATAAAATGAAAACGTCCATAGCTTCTTAGAAAAACATTTAAAAAATTACATTTGATGATACCTGCTATGCTTTCTATATTTAGTTAGGGTTCTTACTAGTTTGACATGTATTTTAAAAATCCAAACACTAGATTTAATAATTAAGAACTTTTAAATATATAAACAAGACCTTTTTTTTTATTAGGGGCCAGGCACCAAAGGTTCATTGTTTAAGGGTTTATTGTAACTGTATGCTTTCTTATTACTGTTATTATTATACTTTGATAGGAGAGTGTATAGCAGCCCATAGAAGGGATTGTAAGGGTTTTTTGAAAAATGTTATGAAATGTGGCACAGTGATTGTCTCAGCTACCTTCACAGCAATTTTGGTATGTGGAGCTGAAGAGCTGTAGCACCTCCAGCAGGTTGGAAAAAGGTTTGCAATAAACATCACAAGGAAATGCAAAAAAGTGAATCCACTTTCGTTCTAATTTTTTGAGTTCATGGCATTGAGCCATGACGTTAATTTCTGCCATTTTTGATTTTCCCCCATTATTAATAAAAAACCCTTCCAAAAACAAAAAAACCCCCAACCTTTTCTTTTTCTTCTTCTCCAAACAAATTAGCATAATGAAATTTGGATCAAAGCGTAATGAGACATCAAATCGTGATTCTTCTTTATGTTGACCCCCTGGCAGGTGTTCTTTATGTAATAAATTTGTGATTAGCCAACAGGAAAGCCAATTCTAAGCAATGCTTAGCAAAATGACCTGATGTTAACAAGATTTGTGTTCATTTGCAACTTAAAACAGGAAGTGAGGGAATATCTGAGAAACTTAGTGACGTATTGCCACCAAATTTAGTATATCATCTTTGGAACAATCGCTGATGGTCCCAATAGCTTCTGTTCTTCCACTCTTCCTAAGGGGCGGGATGAGAAAATGCTTGGCCCCTTAATCACTGCTTGTAGCTACAGTGGGGCAAAAAAGTATTTAGTCAGCCACCAATTGTGCAAGTTCTCCCACTTAAAAAGATGAGAGAGGCCTG
>JAQQZR010000015.1:15973033-15983533 GCA_030068235.1 Notoglanidium macrostoma | reverse complement strand
TTAATACAGGTAACGAGTGGAGGACAGAGGAGCCTCTTACAGAAGAAGTTACAGGTCTGTGAGAGCCAGAAATCTTGTTTGTTTGTAGATGACCAAATACTTATTTTCCACCATAATTTGCAAATAAATTCTTTAAAAATCAGACAATGTGATTTTCTGATTTTTTTTTCTCATTTTGTCTCTCACTGTATATTGTCTTTTTAAATTATTCTTATGATGTAGTTTGCTAACAGACCCAGAATGCAGTGTGAACTTACACACATCAGTTCTAATACATTGTTGTAAAACCGCTACAACCACTGAGTAGGCTTAGACATACAATATTCAAATAATAAGAGCACTGAGATTAGATATTAACATCAGACTATAGATACTGGCACCTTGCACAGTGTCTGTTACTTGTTAGAATGCATTGATGTTCTTTCAAACACCAGCAGTTGGAAAAGATCCAGTTTCATTTTGCTTGACATGTGAGTGACTTTGGATTCAGTGACAGTGTCGTGTGCAATGAGTCTACGGACTCGGGACAAGATTTGATTTAAATCTGCACTCCGAGGCCCTGTAACCCCTGTTTAAATCAATAAAGCCGCCTCATGAATGGCAGAGGAGGGAAGGTCAAAGGGATTCAGGGGCTTGCTGAAATCTTTTAAAGTGCATGCCTGGATCAGATCTGGATCTTAATCAGATCAGTTTATTATATGCATGGTGTTGTAGCCACATTTTCTGTGTCTAATAGTTATACTTTGTGGTTCTTATGGGTTTTTGTGTGGATTCTCTTTTCTAACTATCCTGACTCAGCTCTCTTGGGCTTTATAATTACTTAAATGGATCAATGTGGTTTGTTAGACAAAAACATGCTGGGGGTGGGTCTGCCACTAGTGTAGAGCACAATTACATGGATAGTTTAACTGTCCTTTTTTTTTTTTTTTTTACCATATATCTATAGTAAGCTTTTTAAAACCTAATTGCATTTGAACCAGGTGGGAGCTGATTATGATTCTGCGCTAAATAAAAAAAGCTCATTCTAATTAGTTTGTATATTGCCAAGTTTTTATTGCTTTCAAATGCAATTTTAAGGTATATGCATTTTCATCCTGGAAAATAATCAGCACATTTAGAGTCAATTTGTGCCTTTCTGTGTTGCTAGAATTACTTAATAAAACACAATAAAAGTACAAAAAAGTGAACATCTCTGATGTGTCTCCTCCAGTTATTTAATTATTTTGGAAATTACTATGTGGCATGAGAATACTTTGACATCAAAATGTGTTGTAGTTTTTTTTTTTTGTTTTGTTTTTTTCACAAGCATGAAGATAATCAATTCTTTGAAACTTAACTCGATCTAGGGAAAGCACAAATATTAAACTTTAATGCCACTTTTCTAAACTGACCTTGTCATCGAGCAAAACTGCAAGTGACTCTAAATAATTCAGCATACTGCCTTTAATAACTAACTGTATTATGCATTGTCTGCTACACCACTCCTGATCCCCTCCCATCCAGAAAAATACATTTTTCTGCCAACCTCCTGAAGATGATAGGTTCCAAGTCAAATTGCATTATGCTGAGATATTGAATACTTTATATTTTATCTGAATCTTTCATTGTGCCTGTATGTTCACCCATTCTGCTTGCGATCCCCTATATCTGTGGTGCAAAATAAAAATATCAGAATCTGTATTATATTCATATTTGAATATAATAGGTAATTTATGTTTAGTAGATTTCTTTTGTTCTTTTTGAAAGTGCATTATTAATCCTGTGTTAATGAAACAGCCCATTTACTGTATATGTTCTTTACTGTTAATGGTAGTGCTTAGAACATGACATGGTTTATAGGCGATGTATGAATTTGTCCATGTTTTGGAGTTTTTAACACTTTTTGAAGGGGTCTCAAAAATCTGTGGTGTAATGATTAAGATTTTAGTAACTGATTAAAATGATTTAAGATAGATGTGCAGGCATAGCTTTCAACAGCTTACCATTTCACCAACATCGATTAAATTGCTTATTTACCAGTCTTTCCCTAATATATTTCAAGAGGAAAATGACAGAAAAATGTTGTAAACAAACTGTGATATTATGATAATTTAAAACTGTTGGAACAGGTCAGGACAGTTTAGCATTGAGAGGAAACACATTGCTTTCCAGCCAGCCCACACACACACTGACTACTGAATATCAGGTCTCTGAGCATCATGAATGAGAGTATGTTTACCCAAAAGGGACAAAAGTTCCTCTGAAATGGACTTATGCTCGGTTTGTTTTGTTAGAATAGCTTCTGAGCTAAGTTTTGTCTAAAAAAGAACTTCTGAAACCTTATGTTGTTTCCAAACAGTGAGAGGATCTTAGCTGTCCATCAAACACATACCCGTGGAATAAGCTGCAATTAGTAAAAGGACCTGTTTAACTGTCAAATAAATTCTATAAACCTCCTCATTACAGTCTTCCTTAACATTATTTAAAGATGTATTATAATATTTAATTTATTAGAACCCTAGAGATTCCTGAATTTTATACCAACAGAACACATTATGTATGTCGAAGTTGCAATTATTTATAAGGTCTGCTTGTTTTTGAGATTAAGATTTGAATTAAACCTATTCAATTATAGTGTCAAGGCTAATAAGCATAAGATCATAATCATCTTTGATAATGTTAGGTTCCACTGCTCTAACTAAATTTTTAAAAATTAATAACCCCTTGGATATAGTTCACACATCCCTGGGGGTTCCTGGACCCTAATTTGCAAACCGTGGGTTGTCCTAGAGGAGATTTTTTGATAGCATGTTCTGACTAAACAGTCGCTACACTTTATTACAGTTTTACACGATCAGTATACTATTCTGGGGTTCAATTTCATCTATTTTGGTTTAGCACTCATTCTAGAATGCTACCATGACCATCTTTTACTTGTTTCATATTATAATTTCACCTTGAATGGGGAAACTACTTCATAAGTGGAGCTGTTAAACTACAAAAAGTCACTAAGCACTGATTCCATACAAACGACTTTGTTAAATTGAGATCTGGAGAATATCTTGCTTCCTCTCGTGATTCATGGTCCTGTTATTTGGATGATAGTGAAGAGGGTGATTGAGTTGTGACTCTTATTAAAGTGTAATTCTTGCAAACATGTGTGTTGTTACTGACAAAAGATTCCTAGTCTTTAGTATTAGCTATGGCCAGAAGGATGTGCACACCTGACCACCGCTCCCATATGTGCTTTTTGAACATGACATTCCCTATTTAGTCCATCTTATGCTGTTATAATAACCTCCAGTCATCTGGTAAGGCTTTCCTATAGATTTTAGAGTGGGGTTGTGGAAATTTGTTTCCATTCAGCCACAAGAGCAGTAGTGGGGTCAGGTGCAGTTAGTGTTCAGTAGGGTTGAGGTCAGGGGTCTGAGTTCTTCTACACCAACCTTGGCAAACCATGTCTTCACAGACCTCACTTTGTGCAGAAAGACATTGCCATGCTGGAACAGATTTGGGTCTATTAGTTCCAGTGATGGGAAATTGTAATTCTACAAAAAACAAACACATTCTAGACAATTGTGTGCTTCCAACTTTGTTGCGAAAGTTTAAGGAAGGTCCACATATGGGTATGACGGTTAGGTGCCCAAAAATCTTTGGCCATGTAGTGTAGCTTGGCCTTTTGGGTTGACCAAGCAAACTCTTCTAAGCTTGGATTTCCTATCTATAACTGTGGAGTGCATTTAATTATTTTTCCAGTCCTCACCTACTGCATGTGTAGTGTATTTAAGAGAGATATCCTGTGAATGACGACCCTCTCTGCCCCAAAGATGCATTGCAACTGGATTGATCCATAGACTCCAAAAATTATGTTGTTCAGTTCTGTTGTGTCATTAAGAGTAAATTTAACTTACCACGTTCTATTTTTTTGTAGGTATCTACAGCTCAGGCACTTTTTTTTACCAAGCTTTTTGGTCTAATTTCTCCATTTACCACCCCATCATACGTTGATCTTTGCCATTAAATCAGACTTCTGTAATAAATATTTCCAAGCTGCATGCAGCTATTACCCAGACTGACCAATTAAGTTTTCATAATTGAAAAATTGGAAGCAGTACCTGGGAAATAAGTTTACTGATGAACTGTAGGGCAAAATACTTCAGTGCATTTGCTCTTCATCAATTTGTATGAGGCATGGGCTTTTGCAGTTCAAGGTTGTCCATTGCCTGCATATGTGTAAGCTGTCTCTGACTTTTACAAACAGAGTTCCCGTTTCATGCCAATATTTTCCAGGTTTTTTCTCAGCTAAGGGTCCATATTTGAATCATAACTGACAAAATTAATGCTAGAACCCGATCCTATATTTTTCTCTTTTAGTACCAGAGGGCTGTGATTTGACTAAACTAAAATAGAACATCATCGCTTATATCTCTCCTACTTCAAAGTATTTAATTCACTGTTAAGAAAATGAAATATTTAAATATTTAAATTGTTTTCTGTTCACTGTACATGTAGATGGCCTGATGATGTCCTTTTCCCTTCACAAATTGTCATTGCTCTGTAACTCTGTAACCTTCTGTATAATTAATTTAATATTAGTATGTGCATATGGCAGGTGAATTTACAATTTAATATAAATTTAGGTGAATTTATATTATTGGTGGGGATTGAATGTCCCCATGAGGATTGGAATATTGAATGTTTTGTCCTTGTGGGGACATTTGGCTGGTCCTCATGAGGAATACTGCTTGTTTTGGTTACTGAAATTAAGATTAGGTGATGTAATAATTATGGCAATGGAAGGTCCTCACAAGGATAGTAAGACAAACGTGTGTGTTTGAATGTGTGCTCTTACTATACCTCTATCTACTTGTGTTATTATTCTCTATTCTTTTTTGTAATGTTATGAAAAAAAAATTACAATAAAATATTCTTAATGTTTTCTATCTGGTAAGCCCAATATGACCATCTTCATACGAAGTAACTCCAACATCTGAGATCACTATATTCTGACTCTGAGCTGGGACGAGTGAGTGCTACTTCAAGGTCACTTGTTTTACTACCAGACACACCTTTTGTCATGTGTCCGTTTCAATACACATGGCCCACTCTAGACATTCATCACAAGCAGACATCTAAGCCGTTGTTGGAAGTAATCGTCTGTCCATATTGTGGCATTACTGACTTATCCAAACAATGTGTGTGTGGAGTCTTATACACAGCTTAGCGGCAACTTGTGTATCCTGTGACTGGGAGAGCATCTGTTTACCAAATATTGATGGAGTTGCTTATGCAAACCCCAATGGACACCTTTGCAAAGATGACATACAAACATGCATTATCGATGAGACGAGAAAGAGCTCAATCACATCACTGCTTGATTTCTGGGAGGATATTTAGGAGCCATGATGAGTCCTATGAATAAGAGGAATGATTTAATATTATATGGTAAGATAGTGTTATATTATATCACTGTGCTTTTGGATTCGTGAATCTGATTGGTCAGAAGGCGCTGATTAATTTTCTGTAATTTTCAGAAGCGGTGATGATAGTGCTGGCTGTAATTCAGGTCACAGGTTTGTATTAAAACACTCGTTCTCATATGTTATTGTTTCTATAGTAACAACTCATTCAGCACCACATATTCTAAACCTAAAAATAAACACATAAATTTGCATTGTCATTTAACAAAGCTGTATTATTGTTGATATGGAGAAATTTTCTGTAAGGACATGTTTATGGAAGAGGTCCTCATTGTCAGCGTTTTGTCCCAGTCCACCACAGGAAAATCCTCAGTACATGGTATCATGTATGGCTGCATTTTTTGGTCTAACTTCAAGCAAGCAAAAAAGAAAGGCTGGTGAGGGAGCAACTGTATAAACATATCTCACTCTGTAGCCATATCCGTTGTCATGACCATACAGCTGCACAATTGCAAAAAGATTACTGAGTATACTGGTACTCTGGGAGGGGTGGCCTATTACAGTCTAAGCAAGGCCCTCAATCTTCGACCCCACTATTCACACACTCACACTCAAACCTATGGGCAATTTAGAGCAGCCAATTAACCTAATCCACATGTCTTTGAGCTAGAGGAAACTGGAGTAAGAGGAATAAAACAAGTTTAGATGTGCTATTATTGGAAAATAATCAACTTTGGGATTATTATGACCCTATGTGAAGCCTGGCATTGATTATTCCTATAACATCACCCGCTATTGTGTTTTGCTCCTTACTTATTATATGGCCAACTCTGAGGTAATCTATTTAAGAAGGAAACTGTGTTCCTCAAAAGAACTCTGAATTTGCTGAGACGGATCAAGGAAATGTAGTGTTGTAATTCGGCGGAAAAGCAAACGGTAGCCTTAACGTTCTCAGTCACAGGCATTTGTCCCAGCCAAAAGCAAGGTAAGAAACCAATAAAAGGGGGGAACATTTTAGTCAGTGCAGATTGAGGGAAAACAAAAGCTTGCTGACAGAATTATATTGCAATTCCTGTGCAGGCTCTCCTCCTCAGGGACAGCAGGCACACGAAATGAAACGGCAGGCAAGCTTTAACGAAACGCCATCTATCACACTTTAAATACACTGCCCGATTTGAGCTGCCCAGCAAAAATCCTGAGAGTAGCAAGGATTATGGGAGATCTCTGGTCTCCTATCAGTCACACGGCACTCTTTGTGATATAGGGGAATACGAGTGCAAATAACCGTTCACTCTTTTTTTCATTAGGAGGAGCTTCCTTTGGTTCAGGGGTAATTATCATCAAGGGACACCAGAACACTTGTCAGGTTGTAACCCAGGCTTTCGCTATATTAATAAGTGATGGTGTTGAGACAGAATGCACTCTGAGGATGTCAACCACGCTGGTGTTTGCAGTGGATTGTGTGGCACTCGGGTGGGCCAGGGAAGGATATCTCCCACACAGTCATGTCTAAGCTTCATCAGTCCTTCCTCTATTATTTCAGTGTAAGTGTTTGTTGTATTCAGAACAGTTGAAAAATACATTGTAATGCTGCATTAACATTTCAATTAGCATTTCAGTGAGACAAAAAGAAGAAATGTGTGAAAATCTCATTAACAAGTTTCTGATCCTAAGTTTCTGATATAATTTCCTTTTTTATTGCATTAATGCAAAATTGATTTTCCCACTCCTTCATTTCTAATTTAGATGCCATGCAATGTGTTTCTCAAGCAGCTGCTGTTAAAATTTGTCTCTTTATTCAACCCAGCTTGTAAATGTTTGCATAAATAAAGCCAAATGCATAAATGGTCACTTGTGTGGTGAAAGTAATTATGCAGACATTGTGTTCTTAGTAAAATGCTACAATATTTGGTACCCATTATTATTTTTTTCAATTGCCTGATTTACAGTCCGCTCCACAGAGTAGGTCTTGCAGTGGCTTATAAATTATTTCAAAATTGATCATATTCTCCGTACAATAACAAATGAAAGGCATAAAAAGAACTAATTACTGCAAGATAAAAAAAAAAGATTTTATAACTGTGAAATGATTTATGAACCCACACGAACTGTTCACATGAAATATTATTAAAAGAATTAGAATAGGAATATATGCTCCCTGCTGTGATTAGCAAATATCTTTTGTGTTAAATGAGGAAGGAAGTGTTTCTTTTACCAACTCATCACTGTTAAACATTGATGGGGGGTTATCTTCTGCCAGCTCAGACACAGGCAATGCCAGACACCCACAACAAAAGCAGTGCACAGAGAATCAGTGACCGAGGCTCGGTCAGACATAAGTGGGTCCTTGTTGCTTGGCTATAATAAATTTGCAACATTTAGAGCTGGTTTGCTGAGAGGTAAACTGTACCAAACACATCATGTCATTTCAGGCACTCAGATATTTCAGTTCAAGCATAAAATTCATTTGCTTCATTTTTTCTATTTTTGCCTGAGCCCTATTCTATTACTTGCACTTTTTAATATGCAAATGTATCGCACAGCTCAGACATATTTAGCCAACACTTTAGATCATTTCACATTACTGGAATTGGTCTATAATGATTCATTTATGAATGTAGATCACATTTCTGGTCAATTAATTGTGTGTGAAAACTCATCACAGAAGGCAGTCATGGTGAGTAGGAAATATTTTAACTAGGAGGGAGGAGTTCCAGGTGAGGTCTTTCTCCAAAACTTTAGGCATTTCATAATGAAATAGATAATGTAGTACAAAGGACAGCCTTTTTTTTTTTTACAGGAATGCACAATCCTGTATGTTTCCATTATATTCCCTTATCTCCAAATGCAATGTTAAAGAAAGAACTTCTAAGCTTTTAACTTTAATCATCCCCTGAGCAGAAATGTATTATGGTTGGATTGGTGAGGGAGAGGCTGCCTTTACTTTTAGTGCTGGTTGCTTAGTTTTGCATTAATGTGTGTAGGCAGTTCAGACGCAGGCTTAGAGAGTGAGAGTGGCATTCCAAATGAAACCGTTAAATAGCACTTTCCTGTTTATTGGTAGGAACGAAAAACAATTAATGCTGCATTCAACATTTCCAGTTGGATAAAACGTTGTCTTTGAACAGAGAGTTAGTATTGGCTCTGTAGTGTGTCTTAGTGGGCTGAATAAATAAATAAGGTATTGGATTTTTTCTCTCTTTTTTCAGTGCTTGTCTTTGGATGATTGGAACAATAAGTCATGGCCATGACCACTGGAAAATAAACACTTCACAATATGACTCATAAAAAAGTGTGAGGCAATTCCAGCCAATTAGTGCAGTCAGCCTCTATTTTGGCCACGGTGGAATTACAATTAGAATGGCAAATGAGGCAGCAGATGTTGCAGCAGGCCGTCAGATGTTTGGGAATATTGAGGTTATGAGCCAATCAACATTCTCACATTGGTCACCTATTGGTCAACAACTGGCACAGCCATTGTATTTCCTAAAAGGGCACATATGTAAACCATTATAGCCAAGTATAAGCCATAACATTTATGTTTGGTACAAGAACATTGTGGAACATATTGGATATTAGAGTACGTCTAGACATTGTTTACGAGGTATATAATTAGATGCTTCTAATTATATATCTAAATAAATAAATAAGATGGTCAAAATCTGTGAGAACAATCTTTCAACATTACCGTTCTAGATTTGCAATGATGCATTGTGTTTGACAGTGTTTTCTAGCAGTATGTTAGATGACATAGATTTATTTCAAGTCCATGGCCATAGGTCAAACCTGTCACATTATTGATTTAATCACCAAAATTGTCAAGGACAAGTTTTTTTCTTTGCCTGGACACACTAGAAAAGGAGTACAACATGTAGCATATAGTCTCACATATAGGCTCAAACTGTGGGGAGTAAAATGGCAATATGTCTGTGGTTGCAGTAAATTGTGTGTTGTCTATGTCTTACATTGTTGCTAAGGTAGAGAGCTGGCTTTGTCCCTCAGAATAAAGTGGTCCCATGCGGTCCATTGGCCTTCAGTACAGACAGGTAGGAGCTGTTCACTGTTTGTTTTGCACACCTCTTCTGTCTTTTCTCCCTCCTTTCGCTTAACGTTTACTCTCCTAAGCACATTGCACTTCACGTGAGTCATCAGTGACATTAGCACATTTAAAATATTGCTAAATTTACCAGTACAGATGTTACACTATACAGGAGCTTCATTTCGTGTTTAATCAACATGGGTAGTGAAAATCATCTGAAAACATTCTTGTGCATATACACACAAATTAATGTTGTGAAGTTTGACTCAGTATTTAACATTAATGCTGTTGTCAAACAGCCATCATCCCCTTTTCATCGTCTCACCTTGGACATATGGCAGAGCTCATATACACCTTATAGAGCTATCTGTATAACAGCTCCACCAAAGCTGGCAAGAGATACCTATCAAGCCTTTCATTTTTTCATGGCTGTGGTTAGTGTATTTTTTTTTTACGTGTATTTAAATGTATTTTTATACATTTTAAAGCCATTTGGAGCTCTGCAGCTGCTAGCTTGTGTTGGGTTCCTTCATAGATGGCGCATATCAGGTAGATACAGGTCTAAAGTGTGCTGATGTCAGAGGTTTAGCCCACATGTTGTCTACCCCAGCCTCCATACTCTGTTCTATCTTACCTGCAGTTCCTGCTCAGCTCTCCAAAGGGCAGCAAAAAAACCTTCTGATACCTGTCAACATCTAGCTAGCCTAAATAAACCAGATTTTAAGTGAATACACAAAACAACAAATGCAGTGGGAAGCATATTGTATGCTTTTTAAATTCAAATATAAATTATTGGATATTACAGAGCAGAAACGTTGGTTCGAACATTAGCCAGCTGGAAGTTTTTTACTTAGCTATCTGTCAGTAGGCTAATCCACTGATAGCAAATTATGATGTTGAGCTCAAACAGACTAACTATAACAAAGTTAAATAGCATGGTACTTAGATCAACCTGGGTAACTATAATGTCAACAAAAGCTTTGCCTTGATCCTCAGGACTTTCTATTCAGGCGCTGTGGAGAGCATCCTCACACAGAACATCACATCCTGGTATGGGAATAG
>JAQQZR010000015.1:15949322-15960235 GCA_030068235.1 Notoglanidium macrostoma | reverse complement strand
GGGCTGAGGAACGGGGCAGGGCGGGGCTGAGAATGGGCAGGGAGGGGCTGAGAGGGGGCAGGGAGGGGCTGAGAGGGGGCAGGGAGGGGCTGAGAATGGGCAGGGAGGGGCTGAGAGGGGGCAGGGAGGGGCTGAGGAAGGATGAAGGAGGGGCTGAGAATGGGCAGGGAGGGGCTGAGGAAGGGAGTAGGGAGGGGCTGAGAGGGGGCAGGGCGGGGCTGAGGAAGGGGGCAGGTAGGGGCTGAGGAACGGGGCAGAGAGGGGGCAGGGCGAGGCTGAGTAAGGGGGCAGGATAGGGAGGGGTGTTGGGGGGGGGGAGGAGTTCCTCAGTGATTCCTAAAATTTCATAAGGTAGCGAAGTACCAAATGGTGAACTCTACATCAGCATCGGCCTTGCAAGATTCAGGATGATTTTAAACCTATAGATGGCGTTTTGAGCCATTTTCAACCCATAAACTGCCGATTTTTATAAAAATGGTAATTTTGTCCATATTAACACCAGCATTCACGTGTGTCATCATAGTACAGTCATATAACTTAGTTTACAGCTCAAAAAACACATGCAAGTGTGCAGTACCTCTTTTATTTACAAATAAGTGGCTGGTTATAGGAGTATATTTGCACATGGGCGAGGTTTTGTTCCTAATGACTAATCATTGATCACAATTGTTATTCCATCTGTAACCATTCCCTTCGTGTCTACTTCCCAACTACTTACTACAACTGCTTCATTTGTCTTCCTTCATGATTAAATTATAGTATTTTGTATATATAAATAGTTAATTTGTGGTGACATGGCCATTGATGACACCTTTCTATTAAAAAATATGTAAGAAACAGACCTTTTAGCTACTTTCCCATGCATCACTGCTACCTGTAAAATAAATTGTTTCCCTATAGACTACAGAATCACAACCTGTGGAATCATCTGCTGGCTGTCATGTGATTTCCAAAAGCGCATTATAATTTTGTTTGTTTATTAGGCACTGAGATTATCACTGACACAATAGGGCCACAGGTGAGAAGTACGTACAGCAGATGCACAGTGGAAGGTGGAAGGGTTGTGCAAAAGCGTGAGAGGGGAGAAAAACATGCAGACAGTTCTGTGCTAGCATTTTCCCAAGGGGATCCAGAGAACTCAGAACGCTAAGCTTGCCATCTGTTCCTTGAGAAAGCTAGTGCTAAGCCTCCAAAGTGATGGCACAAACAGTCTAAAGTGCCACTAAACAACTTAATAACAGAGTGACCGATTCACACCTCTAGTTTGGGCGAATATAAGTTGAACTCTTTAGCTACACTTTAGCTTTGGTGATGGGTGGGGTTGAGATTTGAGGGTGCCTGTCAAGATGCTGGACTGAGCACAGAAAGCTGGAGAAACAGAGCCACCTCGTGGAGAGATTACTGCATTACAGTGTTGTCTACAATCCACTATTAAGAAATCTCTTTGGAGTGTGCATACACCACATTTTGCCTTACTTTCTAATTGAGGCACATTTCCCTGGATATTTTAAACACAGTGAATAGACTAGCACATGCTGTGTACTCAGTGTTTGCAATATGCAGTGGATACAATGCATGCTATTTATTTATTTATCCATGCATGCATCTGTTTTATCCTGGTCAGGGTTACGATGGATCTGGAGCTTATCCTGTGCATGAGGCAGAAATACACCCTGGAGGAGACGCCAGTCCACCGCAGAGTACCTAGGGGCAATTTCTTATGCCCAATCCACCTACTGGCATGTTTTTGGGAAGTAGAAGGAGAACCTGTAGGAAACACAACAGACGCTAAGAGAACATGCGCAACTCAACACATCCATAAATTTGAGCTCAGGATTTAATCTTGTGAGGCTTGTGAGGCTGCAAAGCTTCCCACTGCACCACCGTGCCGCCCCACATGCATGCGTGTTGCGAGATCTTTTATTCCATTGGACATTTTTGTGCAAGTAAATGAATGGTAGTAAACCAGAATGATGAGAAGTCAAATAAAATAAAAAAAAAAAGGCATCACTGATGCTGTAGATGTTAGACTGCAGAACCTTTCTATGGAAAATAAGAGAAGATGGACTGTCAGAGTGGATCAGTATTTTATTGCATCAATAAATGTTTCATAACCTAAGCATAAGAAAAACCTATTGATGCCTACGTGCATAACTATGTCGAAATAGCTAGACATATTCTTACCTTATCGAGTGTGTATTTATACATTGCTAAACTGTTCTGAGAGTATGGTTTCACTAAGGCCAGAGAGAAAAGAGAGTTAGAGACAGAAAGAGACAGACCGAGAGAGACAGAGAGAAAAGAGTGAGAGAGAAAGACAGAGAGACAGAGAGAGAGAGAGAAAGAGAGAGAGAGAGAGCATTTGGCTGAACACACGAAAGCCGTGCGGGAAATAAGAGCATTTATTTCCCTGTGCTCTTTGAAGCCAGACTTTAACAAGCTGCACTTATAAAGGCTGAGCAAGCGAAGGCAGGCCTGCTCTTAAGCTGGCGCTGGCTAGCAGGATGCCCACGGGGTGCAGGAACTTGTTAATTGAGATCTCGATCCTCCTGAGGTTAGCTACCGGAACGTCAAACTCCATTTATTTATCTGATATTTCATTAGCTCAAGCAGGCCACACTCGCAGGCATGGTTTAATTAGGCCTGTGCCTGTTGCCACGTTCCCCTTCCAGCCGGGACTACACAGGACATGTTTAGAAAATTCTCTCTCTTTTTTCAGCTCTTGTTTACGTTTGTGCACTCATAAAAGGTGTTTTTTTTTTTCTTTTTTCAGAGAGTACCGTTAGGTTATGGATCACATGCAGTCAGGAAAAAATATCTACTCATGCAATTCAGCAATTCTGAACAGCAGGTTTTAGTACATGTAGTGCTGTTTACTTTTGAGATTATATGAACCCATATGCAATAGATATAGTTAACACTCAAAGCACAGTGGTGAACAATTTACTAAAGAAAAACAGTTGCAGGCGTTATAGAGGCAGAAAACATAAGAAATCCGTTCGGTGCCTGTGGAAATGCACAACACTTCTGAGATGAATTTATGCCAGTTCTAAGGCTGCAATATGTTTGAGGATGTTGGTTATTCTCACCACTTTTCACTTTCAGGGTTCAGGGTCCTCAGGCTATCCTCAGGCAGTGTGTGTTCCGAATGCAGGAATACCTGCTGCCTCATACTAAACCAAACAATACAAAAACTTTAGTTCTCTTTCAATCACAACATGCTCAGAATTCATTAACTCTTTACATGATTACACAATAATCATATCTATTATAAGTTTTTTATGCATTCACATGGCAGCTAATTATAGCAGCAGCAACGGCAGTGACTTGGAGCTTATGAAGCTACACATAGGCCTAGATCAACTAAATAAGTAAATATATATGGACTGTTTTATTCCTCTTACACAACAGCATTTTGCCAATATCATGAACCTATGTGTTCCTGTTATAGCAGTTAGAAATGTGCAAAAACACAAAAAACAGATTTTTTACCACCAAAATAATTGGTGGTATATATATATATATATATAAATATTACAGGAAAATTGAATTCGAATCAGGAATTGTGTGAATGCCTCGTTTGGAATTCTGACTATTACAAAGTGCTGACACTGGAGACTCCTTCCAAAAATGTTAAATTACTATTACTATTATCCTACATGACGTGTTTTTCTTTGCTAAATAACATTTCTGATTCATTAACTATTAGCTTCAAATCAGATAGACCGTCTGCAATGCAAGTCCTTGTGAATGAGTTGTTACTATAGAAACGATAACCTATTAGAAACCTGTCGTTACAAAGGGTATCATTAAGAAATAGGATTTCACACACAAAAATATTATTACTATTAGAGTGGCACATGCTTTGGAACATGCTACTATTTAAAGAACAAGAATACAAAATCTCCTTTCTGCACTGATTTCATAGATTACTCAAGGCTAAGATTGGTTCTGCTTGAAAAATATCTGAATCCCCAAACCAAATCATTTTAATATATACAGTGTTTCATTCAAACCTGCCCTTGAAAATGTGAACTGATAAAACTGTTTTAGCGCAAGGAATTTTTCAGTTTTTCAGCTACATAGTTTAGTCTACAGCGCAGTAAGTTACTGAACACTGTGTTCATTTGTTTTCTGAAACCATGAACACGCAGACTAAATTAACCATGATATATAGCCTAATTAGATCAAGTTAATTAATTATAAGGTTGCTCCACCATGTGCCTGAGACCACAATGATTTCAACAGCCATTAGTTCAATCAATTAGCCACAGACCCAAGAGGCTCGATGTCTCCTTTTTCATTAAGAGGAATACACTATATTTTGATTGGACACAGTATAATGTGCTGCATCACTGCTGGTTATATGTAAGGAATAAAACACTTGGAGGCATGCTAATATAGGAAACTGTAGTGTGATGCATCCCAATGAGAAACCTACTTACTGTTTGTCTTACTCTTTATTGTTGACTGTTACAAAGTTTTGAAACTGGAGACTCCTCTCAAAAGTGCCTAATAAACACCTCCTTACTGAACACGTCACCATATCAACAATTACACACTGTTTCGTCTGTTTGCGTTCAATTCCTTGTGCAAGTCGCTACTCTAGAAACGATGAACAAGGAACACGTTAACATAAAGCGGTGATTCGCCTTGCAGATGTCACAGAGTTGTCAGATTTGCACTGTAAGAAAAAGAAATGATCAACATGTTCTAATCAAACAGAACTGAGAACTCCGCAGTGATGTAGGTAGATTACTGTGAACTGCAGTTATTAGAAATTGTGGCATATCAAGTACCTAGCTAATAGCCTGCTATATGCTAATTAGCATAATGGCACCACCCAGCCATACACACACATATTATTAGGATCGTTTGCTCATTCATGCAGTTATCCAATGTGTCAGTTATGTACCAGATCTCAGGGACTTCGACCATAGCATGATTGTTGGTGCTAGATGGGCTGGTTTGAGTGTTTCAGAAACTGCTGATCTCTTAGGATTTTCACTCACAACCGTTTCTAAAGTTTGCACAGTATAGTGCAACAATCACAAAACAAACCTCACCAACAAAAACCACCCAGTGAGCAGCAGTTCTGCAGGCAGAAACACTTTGTTGATGGAAAAGTTACAGTGACTCAAGTAACTACCCAATACAACCATGGTGGTCTGATAAGCATCTCAGAATGCTCACCAAACCAAACACTGAGGCTACAATAGTCAAAGATCGCCTTGGGTTCCACTCCAGTCTGCCAAGAATGGGAATCTCACCAAACTGGAAAGTGGAAGAATGCAAGAATGTCACCTGGCCTGATGAATCTTGATTTCTGCTACAACATGTAGAAATGTAGGGTTAGAATTTAACATCAACAGCGTAAAAACTATGGACCTGATCTGCTTTGGGTCAACAGTTTAGGCTGGTGGTGGTGTAATGATGGGAATGTTTCCTTGGCACACATTGGGCCGCTTAATACCAATCAAGCATTGCTTGAACGTCACAACCTACCGGAGTATCATTGCTGAACTTGTGCATCTGTTTATGGCCATAATTTACCCATCTAATAATGGCTACTTCTAGCATGACAATGCACCATGTCACCAACCACAAGTTGTCTCAGACTGGTGAATGGAGAACATGACCGTGACTTCACTGGTCTCCACAGTCACCAGAGCTGAATCCAAGAGAGCATCATTGGGAATTCAGATCCTTGGATAAGGCACTCCGAATTAAGCTCAGGTGCATATCTTGTTTGCTTTGATTATTTCGTGATATCTCTAGAACTCAACTGGAGTCCACCTGTGGCAAATTTATTTGACTGGACATGATTTAAAAAGGTACACACCTGTTTGTGTAAGGTCCCACAATTCATAGTGTGTGAAGTCCAAAGATTTCTCTGTAGACCTCAGTGATTAAATTGTGTTGAGACTTAGATCTGGGCAAAGGTATAAAACAATTTCTAACACTCTGAATGTTCCCAGGAGCACAGTAGGCTCCATCATTGTGAAATGGAAGTAGTTTGGTACCAGCAGGAGCTCTGTATCTCAGTAACTGGGCTAGAAAGGTCCTTGCTCTGTGAGATGACCAAGAATCTTAATGGCAACTCTAGGGGAGCTTCAGAAATCCTCTGCAGAGATGGGAGAACCTGCAGAAATACTCCATCAACTAGGCATTTATATTTAAATGACACTGAGAACACAAGGAAAAGATTCTCTGGCTTGATGAGACAAAAAATAAACAAACAAAGTCTCTAAGCTGAAGTCTAAAGTGTTAGGTCTGGCAAAACCAAGCTACTGCTTTTGAGATCCCTATGTAGAAGCATGATGGCAGCAGCATCATGCTATAGGTGCATTTCTGAAGGGCAGGGATGGAGAGACTGGTCAGGATTGATGGAAGGATGAATGCGGCCAAATAAAGGGTGATCCTTGAAGAGAACCTGCTGCACACTGAGATGCTGTTTCACCTTTGAGCACAATGATGACCCTATGCATATAGTCAAGACAACACTGGAGTAACTTTGAGACAAGTCTCTGGATGTCCTCAAGTGGTCCAATAGAAGCTCAGACTTGAACCCCACAGAACATCTGTGATGAGAACTGAAAACGGCAGTTCACAATTTAATCTGAGACGATCTGCCGGGAAGAATGGAAGAAACTGCCCAAATTCAAGTTTGTAGAGACTTCCCCCTGGAAGACTTGTAGAGGTCATTGCTGGTGAAGGTGCTTCTACAAAAGTACCGAATAAAGGATGTGAATACTTTTCTAAATGAAAGATTTCAGTTTTTGATTTTTAATAAATCTGCAAAAGTTTCTGAGACAACAAACTGTGCACAATGTATGGAATCTGAATACTTTCCAAACCCATTGTAGGCTACAGTATTTTGTTAAACCACATTATTATGGCACACCTTGAACAAAGGTTTTCTCTGCAGTGAACACACACTCACACACACTCCCACAGAGCAACTAGAGGGGTTAGGTGCCTTGCTCAAGGGCACTCCAGCTGTGGATGCAGAAGAAAGGGCAAAACCCCATACATTCTTCCCACCAGTCCAGGGAATCAGACCGGCGACCTTTCGGCCCCAAACCCGCTACTCTGACCTTTAAGCCCAAACCCGCTACTCTGACCTTTAGGCCCCAAACCCGCTACTCTGACCTTTAAGCCCAAACCCGCTACTCTGACCTTTAGGCCACGGCTGCACCCAATAAGTTCCCCGATCCATCTTAGTATGGACTATAGCCTAGCAATCTAGGGTTTAAATCATTTATTGTAAATATAATACACATGAACTCTAGCATTTATGTTACAGAAGAGTTAATTACAGGTCCTTTTCTACATGACCATAGTAAGAGTATTAAACTTTCATATTCTACTTAAGAGCAATGCAATTTAATTATCCTGGTCGCATTATGTCAGATTTTTTTTAGCTTGTTTTTTGGGAATAGAGTGTTATTGCAGTGCTACTGTTTGAATCTCACAGGTTCACAAGATCTCAAAACACTACACTAATCATCCGCTTTGTATTATTCATGTATGTTTTTCAGACATTATCTTCACGAGAAACTTTTCACCTCTTCTATAAATGCCTGGTGCTTAATTAGTGCATGCAGCTCTTAACACATGGACTCAATGAGTTTCATAAAGTTTCTAAAAACCTTTAAATAGGGTGGCATTTAAAACTGCGAGATAAATATGAAAGCTTGTGGGAAAACATAACCACACATGTAGAAAACCCAAGTTTGCGCATGTCAAATGACAAACTAGAAAACAAGTCAATGAATCAGTTCATATTTTTTATTTAACAGCAGTAATTGCTCAGTGATGCGAGTGCTCATGACCAGCCTCTTCTATAAATATTCCAAACAAATCCACCTCCTACGCTTTAAGTACAGAAACATAACCACCCAAACAAGACTGAAGCAATGATTAGTGCTGCAAAATCATCAAACAGATCTGGTTGTAAGCTCCATATAATAAACTGATGCTGTCAGTTTGTCAGATAGTCCAAATACCGAAGTGTTCAGCTTTCATCAGCTTCCAGATTAATGTTGTTCCCAAATTTGGCATACAACTGGACCTTGAGATCTCCGAGCACTTCCTGTATTGATGTCACTCGACTTTCCAGGGATTTGATTTCCTCCTTCAGAGCTTCCTGTAGACATGGGAAGATCGTGAGCATTTCTATTTAAAAAAATGTTGGCCTAGATGGCAAAGTCTACACTGTTTAGCTGGCCTGGGAAAACCCGTCAATGCATCAATGTGGAAAATTTTACATCAACTGCAAGAAACCAGAAATCTACGGAGCCCCCGAAGTGACATGGGGGAAAAAAAATGTTTTGGGAGTTTCTCGAATTTTTTTCCCCCTCCCAAAACATTTTTTTCCCTCCCAAATCCCAAATCGATTTTACCAACACAATGTGGACACAGCACCTAACATCCAGCTTTTTGTTTAAAACCATTAAAGCAAAACAAAAATCTAAAAAAGAAAAAAATGTCTAAAGGAGATTGAAATCCACTTCTGCAACAGATCTCAGACAAACAAATCGGTTGCCTTTTCTCTAAATTTTAAACAGCCTACCCACCATTATCTGATCTCTAAAACTCACTGGAGTACAGGAGTGTGTCTGTCAGGCACGGTAGCGCTGTGATGCGTTTTGACACCATGGCAATGAAATAAGCTCTGCTTTCTAGATCAAGCTACCTTATAAGGACGACTCCCCCCCCCCATAAAATACAATAGTAACAGAACGAACATCTCTTTCGTTTAAAATCAAACGCTCGAAATAAGTGATAAAAACAGTTATTGTTGCTCATGACATTTGCCTGAGTTACGCTTTAAAGGGTACTTGCTGACCTTAGCAGCCTCCAGCATCTCCTGCGTCTCCTCCTGCGTGTGACTGATGAAAACATCTCCGATATGATACGGGATCAGGAGCTCATCGTCCTCCAGCATCATAAGGTCATCACTTGCGTCCTCTAAATTCTGTAGCGATTTCTGAGTAAGAAAAAACAACAACAGGTAAATTGGATAATTATTAGTATGGAATCAGAATATTAATATTTCAGTCAACAGCATAATCATGGACTTACTTTTTTGGCTTCTATTTCATCTTTCAACTCGGTCATCCGGTTTGTACTCCTAGCAAACTTGTTAATCTTCTGCTGGTCTTCGAAAGTCACGTTGACATCTTCAACCGCCTGAGAAGCAGAGAAGTGCATAATGTCGAAAAACATTGTTTATATTTTTAAAGAAAAATAATAAATATACCCTGAATGACTTATGTTTTAAAGAATCATGTTCAAAACGCCCAATCCTAAGTCGCTTAAAACAGGTTCAACATGTTGGCCCATTTTTATTTTGACTAAAATTTCCCACAATGCCATTTAACTACCTGTGGCACCACTGGGAATTCACATCTTGCGAAAGAGACCTTTAATCTTTTAGTATATACTCTGTTTAACAGATCAGCTTCTAAAGTGTCACGCCACTGTGGCCACCAGTGGATATAGTAACTCGAATAATGACTCTTTACAACCACGGTGAGTAGAAAAGCATCTCAGGAAAGAATCTCCCCGGTTCTTTTTTCCAGTCATCGATTGTCCAGTTTGTGTGAGTTTGTGCGCTTGTACGCTACAATGACATATCTGTAAGTACACTGTACATGTACTCGCTCCTAACTCCACGCTGCATCTCTCATTATTATGATATTAAATGTTGTTGGAAAACAGTGAGTGAGAAATGAAGCTCTTCCTCCCGTTTAAAGGCACGAACAGTAACCTGGCTTTTATACCATTATGTTTAAAATCACTGAAAATCTTTATCCATCAACCAGCATTATAACTGCACCAGAGGCAAGTATGTCCACCTGTGACGTCAACACGGCACACAATCGCTATCTTCTCAGGGGGATAATGAAAATACAGCACCAACTAACAAACTGGCACCAGAATGACTAAATAGAACAAAAACATTTCAATACAGACACGTTTAACATGTTTGAGAGTGGATTATTCCTTTAATGGGTTTGATTATAAGAAGCCGCCAGGTGAGGTTAATTACATTTTAGACTTACATTCAGGACACAGAGTTAGGGCTCCAAGTTGGTGTATAATGTGCAGCTTATTGCGTATAAAATGGCTTAGAAATCCAGTGACGTGTCACCAAATAGGGGGATATGAATGCAGGACCTGCCCCTAACGGGCATGACTCGCTAGCTAACGGGCTTAGCAACACAATCAGCAAGGAATTTACCTTCTACAGAATCACACATACAAACTACTATTTCCGTAACACCAAAAACGCTAAGCAGACCTAAACAAAACTCTGAAAAATATTTACAAAACTAACACAAAGCACAAACAGACTTACAACAGATTTCTTGACGGTGGCTGCCATCTTAAAACGGAAGTGGAAGTCCCTATAGCGTTTTCTTCCAACCCGTATTCTAACAAATCCCGCCTCCCTCGCCAGGATTGGCTAGTAGCTCATACTCACTATCTGATTGGATAATTCATTTACTCAATCCTAGCGCAGAAGGCGGAATTGATCGCAATGCGGGTGGGGAAAACGATGCCCGTTGTCGGTAAACGGCGAGGGATGCAGAAAGTGTCAATGATGAAGTGTATGATTTGGGTTTTTTTTGTCGACCTGCTTCGAGTTTTAAAATGGTCACGAATAATCAAACAGAACCTTTAATAAACTGTGCGATTTCTGGGCAAATCTATTTAGAACAGTTAACAAACAGTGATGTGACTGCGTTGTGCATGTGAGGTGGAATGAGAACGTTGTAGAAATACTGACATCTAGTGGACGAAAGTGGGAATAATGTAAAAACAAATAAAGAAATAATAATAATAATAATAATAATGATGATGATGATGATGATGAAGGCAGTGACAAAAAGAAGGAAGAACGA
>JAQQZR010000015.1:15919004-15938047 GCA_030068235.1 Notoglanidium macrostoma | reverse complement strand
GCTATGTTTTGTCACTACTGAACATTACTGCCATCTACAGGACTGTAAGATGTATGCCATTGTTGAGCTCAGACATCTGCCAAGTCCAAATAATGTGTCTCGCAAAACAAAATTTTTTGACTCACCCCATCAGTCAGATCTGTTCCAAAATTGAATGGGTTCTTCCTTGGCCCAAGCTACACCCTGCCAACCTGCCATGTTTCATGAACATTGGTTTGGTAGGTTGTTCGTAGTCAAACAAACAAACAAACACACTGCACCAAAAGCAGAAACCTCCTTGGTGTAGGTAATACTAATAATTAATAAAATTTAAACTTACATAAATAATATTTTAGATTTATTTTTCATAGTAAAAACTATATTATGCAAACATATGTATATGTTTATTTAAAGCTGCCAGAGGTAAGAGGCAGTTGTAGTTCCCGCTCTGGTAGAAAAATCTTATTACTAGCTACTTGCCTATGAATATTTTCCAACATATCCCCAGTAGCATAATGCATTGTAAGAAGTAGTGCTAATTAGTAATGACAAGGGTGTTCTATTCAGTACAATGCTATGCAGTTTTGGATGTTCATGTTTCCTTAATATTACAGAAGTCTACACCAGTGTCAGTGACAGCTAATAGCACCCAAGCAAAACCAGCTGGTAACCAAGTCAGTGCTCCAACTGTATCAGCTGAACAAAAAATTCCAGCAGAGTCCACTACGCCAGCCAAAGATGCTCCTAAACAAGCAGAGACTCCCAAGGGGTTTGGTAATATGTTCAGGAAGAAGACTGGGCTTGTTTCTCCTGCATCTGAGGCTAATGTGGCAGCTGAAGTAGCGATCGTCCCTGCAGTAGAGACTGACAGTCAGAAGTCTGTAAGTACATCACCTCATGAGTGCTATACATATTACATTTCTGTTCCTTGTGTTACAGTTGAAAGTTAATAAGCTTATATGAGCTCTGTGGGAGAAACAGCATCCATTTTGTCCCAATTTATATAGAATACATATTTTATATCAGAAACTTTCAGATCTTTGACATATCTGTCTACATATTTCATACTTGTCTGCATTACAAATTACATGCATACATGTTCCACCAAATATTCTGCTGAATGTCTTATTCATTCATTAATTAATTCATTCAGTAATTAATTTCTACATAATAATAATAATAATAATAATAATAATTATTATTATTATTATTATTATTATTATTATTATTATTATTATTATTATTATCTGTCAGGATCGCAGGGCCACAGAGACATTCAGGCGAGAGGTGGGGTACACTTTGGGCAGGTTGCCAATCTATCACAGCCATAATAATAATAATAATTATAATAATAATAATAATAATACTCCCGGAGAGCACAGACCTCCACCAAAGATGACTCTTCTATGATATGCTGCAACCACTTTATATGTCTGGACATCTACTGGACTTTAAGATGTATGGCATTCTTAAGCGCAGACTTCCTCCAAGCCCCAATGCCGTATTTTGCAACGTTAGTGAAAGAGAAAATTATTTCTAAGAGCCGCCCTGCGACTCGGAAGCCACTCCAAAATTTACTGTATTTTTTCTTGTCCCATGTATCACCAAGTTTCATGAAAATTGGTTTGGTAAGTTTATAATTATTTGATATTTATTATTTATTTATAATTATAATTAATATAGGTGTTTACTTAAAATTGTTGAAGATTTTGTAATTTCCCTCTCTAGTAAGAAAACCCTATTACCACCTTTTTGCCTATGAATATTTTATAATATGTCACAAATAGTAGAATACATACTAAGTAGGAACACATATTAGTAGTGATATCAATGGTGTACTGTTTAATACAGCGCCATGCACTTTTAGAGTGCCCAAATATATAATTTTATGCTCAAGTTTCCTCAATATTACAGAAGTCAACACCAGCCTCAGCAGAAGCTAATAGCACCCAAGCAAAAGCTCCGACCGTGTCTGTGGAAGCAAGTGGTAACCAAGTCAGTGCTACTACAGTATCAGCTGAGCAAAAAATTCCAGCAGAGTCCAGTACACCAGCCAAAGATGCACCTAAACAAGCAGACACTCCCAAGATGTTTGGTAAGATGTTCAGAATGAAGACTGGGCTTTTTTCTCCTGCAGCTGAAGTAGCGATCCTCCCTGCAGTAGAGACCGAGAGCCAGAAGTCTGTAAGTACATCACCTCATGAGTGCTATACATATTTCATTTCTGTTCCTTGTGTTACAGTTGAAAGTTTATGAGTTTTAACATTCATTTAAAGCTAGTGAAAATAAGATTTAGGAATGTTCCACTAGAACAATATTATTAAAAGCAGCTTGCGTATTAATATTTTGTAACGTGTCCCAAGTAGCACAATACACACTAAGAAGTAACGCTAATTAGTAATGACACCAATGGTGTACTATTTAGAACAGTGAAATGTAGTGTTGGACATGGCCAAATTATAGGCTTTAAAGGACAATATTATAGGCTTAAATTTCTCAATTCTCAAATATTACATTAATATTTCATTAGCATTATGCTAAACATTATGAAAATAAAAATTTATGCATGCACATTCATTTTACTATCGTTGTTGTCAATTCAGCAAGAAAAAGAAACTAAAACTCGGTCAGTCCTGAATCCATTTTCCACTTATAGTATAATCGTGCTACATGAACTTTTCTTGCTTTACACTTTTATATGCTCTTACTCTCTCTCCCCTGATTTGCTGCTGGCTCTCAAGTGTTATAGTGCAGTCTGGCTTTACTGGCCAGGATGATATCTGACCTATCTGGTGTATGATGACATCATAACCATCTGGTGAATGATGTATGAGTACAAATTTCCTGCCATGTCTAACCTGACCCCCTGATGGAGCACTGACTGTGAATTACTAGATGATTGTCAGGCGACATACGGCAGGAACCTTACAGAATATTTTTATTTTTGTCTACCATCTCAAGAATATTGTTTTTCCATTTTTAATAAACAGAAAATGCTACACACTGCAGCTTTAATGTAAAATGTGTAATATTGTATTTGCTATAGTTAAACAAGTTTAATTTGGTTATTTAAGATTTGCAAATGCTACAAATCTAGGTTAAAATGGAAAACATGCGCAAGTATGTTATGAGGAACCAACATTAATTATTTTAATAAGAATATTAAAAATGAAAGCTGATGTTAACGTTATAAGGCACTTGTAAAATTTGGTACTCATTATTGTACCCATAGATGCAAAGACATTTTTAGGTGAGTTTCTAAACACAAATTTTGCTTAGTTGTAGTTTCAGGGTTAAATCCCCACTGACTTCATCTGTGGAAAGGAAATCTGCGAAAGGAAAACTGATATGATGTCCTTAAATCTGCAGTGAAGCAACATCACTGGAGTGTGTAAATGAAACAACTATGATGAAAGCAAAATCTCAGAAAGTTACATCAATCCGTTTTTCACAGAGATGCTAATAATACACAAATTCGTTAAATTATTCAACTTAAATATTATGGTATTAAAAACTGAAGAACAGATTCACTCAAGTTAAACTATAAACATATAAACACCTTATGTCTTTACAAATATATGATTACAGAGAGATATAGTGTTTGAGAATATAGTGAGTGATATATAGTGGAGATTTTTCATAGTAACTTCAAAAGTGAAGTAAAACTCATTTAAAGTGCACATATTAAAAAAAAAAAATCAGACTTAAGTACAGTAGCAAAGAAAGTGCACTCTTATGTCCCACCTCTGGGTTTGGATAGTATGAATCATTTAATCATTTCTTAATGTTTCATCATGCTGCTTGGATGAGCACAGTAATGGCAATATCTAGAGATTCTAAAGGGTTATAAGGGTTTGGCTGCACTTTGGTGTCAATTATTTACAGACTACTGTAATCATTCCTAGTGGGTCATTGAAACATTATCCAATGCGAACAATCCTGCTAATATTAAACAGTTGAAAGCAGAAAATGCAATGTGAATGATAAAAAAATAGATAGGTTTTATGCTTATCAGATGGCAAAGCACTACAGGATGAAAGAACAATATTTTTTATTATTGTTATTTTTTTGTTCTTACTGTACAGCGCACTTCGAGAGCTGATGAGTTGTGAGGGTATCCCCTGGGACGTGGAGTGGGTTGATCAGGGTTTCTGGTATGAAATTCCTCAATCAGGACGGGATCCTTCAGGTCATGTGCAGGAATCGAGTATTGTTCTTCCGGGCTATAACTCTCCCAATTGACCAGATACTGCAGTCGGCCTCTCCTCCTATGTGAATGTAGAATTTCTCTAATTGTGTATGCAGGTTGTCCATCAATTTCCAGAGGTGCAGCAGACATGACAGGAGGTGATTCTGTGTTGAGTGGCTTTAAGTTGGGAGACATGTAGCAATGCCATGGGAGAGCCAATTTATAAATGACAGGATTCACTTGGTTAAGTACCTTAAATGGGCGCATGTAGCATGCATTCAGCTTCCTGCAGCCGGGCAGCCCCTTGAGATCTTAAGTTGACAGAAACACTTGATCTCCAGGACGGTACTGAGGTGCTTCATGCCGTTGTCAGTCCGCAAAGAGTTTATTAGATGCATCAACTTGTTCTAAGCGTTGATGGGTTCACTTCGCTGGAACAATAGCTGTCGACAGCAGGAGCCTCTGTGGAGTTGGCGTTCCAAGGAAAGAGTGGTGGTTGGAGTTGCAGAATGACAGAGGGAATTTTGCACATAGTCTGCCTAGGGTAGGAAGTGGGACCAATCTGTCTGATTGTCTAAGCAAAATGTTCTTAAGAATCTCTTGATTAAGAAGTTCTTGATTGATGTGCTCCACCTGTCCATTGGACTGTGGAAGGTAGCCTGACGTGAGACTGACTGTGACCCCCAACTTATCCAATGAAACTGGCCCACACATGTGATGTAAACTGTGGACCCCGATCACTGACTAGATCTTCAGGGATTAAATAGTAATGGAAGACATAAGTGAACATCAGTTCAGCCAGTTCAAGTGAGGTGTGTGCCCTGGAAATCAATTTGTCTCTCATCTTAGGAGGAACATATTTTCTGTCAGGTGGGCATTCAGGGATGTGATTGGGCAAGGTGTTCTCTAATTCCTTGTAAAAATCCCAGACAATGGCATTGACAAAGCATGACTTGGGGAAAAATTGGCTCCAGTTCAAAAGCTGTGTTTTGTGCCGAGTACATGTGTGACAAAGTGTCTGCCTTAGTGTTATTTGACCCAGGTCGATATGACAATATGAAGTTAAACTGAGTAAAGAACAGTGCCCAACGTGCTTGCTGGAGATTTAGACATTTAGTTTTGCATAGATACTCTACGTTTTCTTTGATCAGGGAGGACCACGAAGGGATGAGTTGCCCCCTCTAACCAACGTCTCCACTCTTTGAGAGCCATTTTACTGTGAGTAGTTCACGATTACCAATACTGTAATTCTTTTTGCCGGCGAGAGTTTCTTCGAAAAGAAAGCAATGGGATATTACTTGAGCTTGTCCCTGAAGCATTGTGACAGTACTGCAGATCAACCTTGACCATGAACAGTTTCTCGGAGTCAGGGTGGCGCAGGATGAAAACTGTAATGAAAGCTCGCTTGAGTTGGTAAAAGTCTTCCTATGTGGCGCTATTCCACTTCAGTCTCTTGGACCCTTTTTTGAGTAGGGCCGTGAGCGGGGCTGATACCATGCTAAAACCCTTGATGAATCTCTGGTAGAAGTTGGCAAATCTGAGAAAGCTGATTATATAGCCCAGAAATTAAACAGAGGAATTCACATTTTTTCCTTTGACGTACAGTTGGTTGTCTAGGAGTTTGGTTAGTACCTTTTTGATGTGTTCAGTATGACTGATAGCATGGGGAATAGATCAGAATGTCAACAATATGTACTATCACAAATTGTCTGAGGAATTCTCTGAGCACATCATTGATCAGTCATTGAAATACTAATGCAGTGCAGGACAGACCGTATGGTATTACCTGGTATTGGCAGTGACTGGAGGAGGTACTGAAGGCTGTCTTCCATTCATCCCCCTCTCTATTGCAAATTAAGTTGCATGCACTGGAGATCCAACTTGGTGAATGTGTGTGTGACACAATGGATAGACTCGACAGTGCAGAGGAGTGGTGCCTGGAAGTAAGTCTATAGTACAGTAGTATGGCTGATGATGAGGTAATCCACTGGTTTTAATTTTGCTAAACACATCCAGGAATTCATGATACATGATTCAGGGATGTTTACCGGTTGTTGCATGTCAGGGCTTTCGGGGTTTTGGAGGCCATGGACACCTGAGGGTATTGCATACAGTTTTCCTTGCAGTAGTCAGACCATGCCATAATCTCTTTTTGAGTCTATGTGGGTTGTGCAACTGCAGCCATGGGATTCCTAAGATGATGGGGTGTCTCCATTATGAGAAGTGTGATGGTTTCATGATGGCTACTGAGGTGTAGGCTGATGGGCATGGTGCACTGTTTGATTATTCCCTGGCCGATGGGGCCTCCATCAATAGTGTTGATTCAAACTGGATTGTTGAGAGCTATTTAAGGAATGTGCAGCTTGAGAGCAGTGGTTCGGTCTAAGAAATTACCAGCTGATCCAGAGTCGATTAGTGCTAGAAGGACAAAAACATCTTCTGAAAGCACAATCTTTGCTTGGAGTACAAATAGTGGGATGACGACAACAGAATTCATACTCACCATAGGGGGCTTAGGTGTGGAGAAAGCATCCACTTTCTGTAGCCAGTGTGTGGAATTCTTGGCCATATTCCATGATGCATCTATGCCCTTGTTTTGCAGCCATGAGCCATTCTCCAACCTCCTTACCCCCGGGGGCGTGATCAAAGACATGATGGCACTGTGAGTACCAGTGACTACCAGTGAGTAGGCTGAGCATGCAAGCAACTTCACTTTGATCCAAGAGTTCACTTTGACTAGCGAAATATAATCAGTACTGAAGCAGATAGCCCCAGCATTGTACTGGATCTCCATTAAACTTGTTGGGTTTGGCTAGCAGATGCTTGTTTTTCGCTTGTGGTGTGGCAGCAGAGTAGACTTGCTCCCTCCCTTCAGTGAGAGCTGAGGTGATTTGCTGGATCTGGGCAGTCATTTTGTGTAGGCACATTTCGTGCTCTGTGAATCTGCTACATTCATCATAGCGAAGTAATCAGTCATGTGCAGGCAGACACAGGAGAATGCAGGTGCGGTTCAGCGTTTTAATAAAAACAATCAGGCAGAGGTACAAAATCAGCAGGTAGAATCCAAAATGGTAAACAGGCATAGGTCAATCAATCAGACAATCAGAGTAAACTGGGCAAGGCAAATAAACATGTTAACCAGATACAGACACAGTTCAAAAACCAGAAATCTAACATGCTAACAAAACGGCTTGGCAGCAGTAGACACATAGGGAGCTAGAGTATTGCTTCGCAAGGTGGTTGTAGAAATGAGAGTCCTTTTGTGGAAGTCCTGAGTGTGTGTGTGTGTGTGTGTGTGTGTGTTAACTGGATGCACCTGCCTCCAATTAGGAGTCCAGCGATTCAGAGCGTGTTAAAGTGCATCTGCTGTGATGTCATCATGTGTGTGCTAATGGGAATTGTAGTCTGTGTTTGTGGCCATATTGTCTGGCCACAAGTGTTCTTGGGTCCTAGAGGCGGGAGGCAGGTGCGGACATGACACTTACTTTGCATCTATGACATGTCATCTCTTAAACAAGAGTAGCAATAAAATATCAGGACTCAGCAGTTTATTTCACTGTTTTTGCCAACTCACAACCAATAATTTTGATGAAGGCTTTCAGCTCTTCAGCTCTTTTTATAAACCTTACAAACCACATTGACTAGAGTGGAAACTTTAAACCACACATGTATTTTTAAAACTTCTCAAAATATTTTTTCTATATTCAGTACTAGAAATTTCAGTTTCTAGATGACCAGCATTTATTAAATTTCACAAATTCATTCCTACCTCTCATTAAAGGATATTACAGAGAATGTTGATTATTAGCCTTATATTAGATTTAATATAAAAAAGCATTTTCCTGATTAACAATAAAGAAATATTCAAACCAACCCTTTTGCAAAATTCATTTTTCATAAAAGTATGTTAAAAATCCTAATAATGTAATAATATAGTACAGTATGTAAGAAAAAAATGCATGTAAATAATATCAGCAATCAACTGGCATGGTTTGTATTGCTATATTACTCTACTCACTTGTAGCAACTTGCTTTAAACACGGCAAAAAATACACATTACACAAGATTTATTAAGATTTTCTCTGACAGTGAAGATGACTGATTTCATAATGGTACATCTCTAATAATGGACATGTATGCTATTTCTGATATGAGGTGTAACAGCTTCCAAATATGCTTCTTGTAGGGCAGACATGCTACACCAGAGATCTGTAATATAATCCATGGAAAGAAATATGCTATGTTGATTTACTTGATTGTTGATTCGTCATTAGAAAAGAACACAAACACACAGGCTATAGAAGAAACCAGTGATGATGTATCTCTGAACGTCCCCTGACTCTGATTATGAAATTACAGAAGGTGCAGATAAGTTGACTCTGCAGCTAATTGCCTCCACCCAGTCTGCACCCATGTCCGAAAATATTACTCAGAACACCTCAGATGATAACACTGAAATAACTGAAGGTGAATCAGTGGAAGATGAGGATCTGAAGAATAAGATTGAGCCTCCTGAGTGCATTGAAGAGGAAATCTGGCTACGTGTTGAAGACCCAGTGTGGGCAGATGATTCAGAAGAATACGCACAGCTGCTTTGTCAGTTAAAGTTCATGTGCATTGAGAATGTGGGAGATTTTTCCTATAATCCTTTCAGTGTGAATGTCTGTATTGAGAGAAGATCCATTTAGCTTAAAATCGATATTTGCTCGAGCATGGACAATGAGACAAAATGTGGGGATGAGGCTAGTTGTGACATGGACTCTGCAGAGATCAAAGCACCTCAGAGGAAGAACAGCTCAAAACTGAAATCCCAGATGATGACAATGTGTAAGTCTGTCTGACGTCTATGATAAACTCGTGGAATCTTGGATTTGAACTAGAAAATGGAGATCCGTTGCATGGATCATCTCTCTGCATGAAGGGATTCACCAGTGAACTAACATATAAAGCATTTTAATAAACCATCTACATTACACCATTGGGCTCACTCAAGAACATAATTTCTTTTAAGACTTAGCATACCTTCATTAGTTTACTGAAACTACAATAATACAAAAAATGTCAGAGCATCTCAAGTGATCATGAACAATCCTTAAACATTGGAGTGAACCATTTTACTCCAATGTATAGTAAAATACCATAAGGGATATGGGACCATATTGATAAATATCATCTTGAAACAATTTGGAGAAATTTCAGGTGAATTCTAGCTCAAGCAATCTCGACAACAGTCATGAGTCGAGCCAAAGCAGCCAAATAGCCAAAGTAAACAGAAGTAAAATAAAAATAAAGTTGAGTTGAACGTCCTTTGTGTGGAGCTGAGATCAGTTTTTTAAGTCTCACAATGTACCATAAACTGCCTATACACTAAGTATACTATACTAACAATATACTATATAATTTATGTTGGACGTTTGTGATCAGTATAACTTTGAATTGAATAAATGAAATAAAGATGATATACAGTAGCAACACTGGCAGGCATGGAACACACACAGGCCTTAAGTCCAGAACATTGCTGAATATCAATGAGTGAGGGGGAAAAAAGCAGGCATTAATGAAAGGGTGATTGTTGCCGGAGCCCCGAGTAGGCAGAGGCATGGCTGGAATTGTGCAGTGCTTCAATGTGCCGATTAAAAGCTACTGCATATCAGCTGTAGGGCCGTAACGCGTTTGCAAGCGCTAATTCTCTGCATTTGTCTATAGGAGCCTACAGACATAAAGGCAAGTACACAGGCTGAGAAAGATTCACAGGGCGAAGCTCCCAATCCCAGCACCACCGAGGTCACGCAAGACAGCACCCAACCTGAGCAGACCAGCACCGACGAAAAGTCAGTTATGAACTTTTTCAAAACACTTGTAAGTACAATTTATTCTTATCCAATACAATTAGCAGCTGTTTTATAACATAGATGTTAGCGTTAGATGAGGAATATGATTGAAGAATGTCAAGAATTTATTATTAGGTTGGGTTTTTTATTACAGTTAAGAACAGTAATTTTTGTAAGATTTGAAATGGTTTATAATCAAGAATATGTACAGTTTATAATGACTTCTAATGTGCCTAAAAGGAATAAATAAGAATAATAGATAAAACAATAATAACTTGCTAACATTTCATTAAAGTTGTTTAAAATCTTTGGCTTTACAATTACACAAGAATAAAAACAATAGTATTTCTTTTTCACGGTATGGCCATCCCTATATCTGTAGTCATTCATATTGCTGCACTGAAAATAAGTGAATGATGAATAAAATAATAACTATAAGTGATAAATATCAGTGGCCTGTACACTACACTCTCTATAAATTGCCTGAAGCTTTTCAGGAGATTTATCATTTCCTGACTGCCCTGAAGTTGATCTCTTTCAGGACGTAAACTATTCGCTGGCACTGTGCTAAATCAAGCCTTTGAACATGCCAGAATGTGGCAGCCTTTTGTTTTGCTGCATAATGTGTGCTCACAAGAGAGGGCTGTGTATTTGGAAGTAGTGATGGGCTGTGATAAAGCATGGGCAGGCCTACGCCATCTCTAGAGGACAATGGCTGACTCAATATGAGAGACCATGTTCACTGTGAGTCCTGCCATGGAGCCCTTTGTGTGCTTGTGGTTCAAATTTGTGAGACTTGACAGTGAGACATACAGTTAAAAAAACAAAACATGTATTTCAGTTGTCTAGCCTTAGTAATACTATCCTGGCAGACACCAGTTGGAGATATAATTATAGTTATGTGGACTTGGTGGAGTACATTAAGAAAAGAATAAAAACTTCTAGGTGTGCTGTAATAGCAAATAACCAACAACATTGTGGTATGAAGTTGATTATTTTTCATTAACAGCAGGTCCTGAAGAGTTTTATTTTCTTATACCACAGCAATTTGTCAATGCCAACTATTTGTAATTTATTAATAAACGACATGTCAACTGTTTATATTTCCTGTTATCACGTACATCATAGAAGCTACAAACAGTTGTTCCCGCACCAGTCTCTCTTTTTTTTAATCTCTCTTGAAATTAAGACGACAAAAAAAAGAACTTGTCATGTTGTCAAGTGAAGGTGAGGCATGGTGGTGCAGTGGTTAGCACTGATGCCTCACTGGAAGAAGGTTCTGGGTTTGAACCTGGTGGCTGATTGGGATCTTTCTTTGCAAAGTTTGCTTGTGCCTGTGTGGGTTTCCTCCCACAGTCCAAAGAGATGCAGATTATATTTACTGGATAGTCTAAATTGTCCATAAATGTGAATGTGAGTGGTTGTTTGACTCTGTGCTTCACGTGACCCTGAACGGTAAGCGGTTTAGATAATGGCTGGACCGGGATACTAGAAAGTGCAAGATCTTCTGTCAACAACAAAGCGTTCACACTCACAACTCCCAACCTTACAGAACACATCGTCATGTCAGTGATTACATGGTGTTTCTTTTGACTTTGCTAAATAACAACACATTTTTAATATGTTTATTATTAGGCTTAGATTATGTGAAGGATCATATACAAATCCCTGTGAAGGAGTTCAAATGAGCACATTAATACAAATCTATAACTAAACATCTTCTGAGCGTTCAGATTTGAGAATTCAACTGTGTTGTGGTACAAAATGAAATATTTAGCTAAAACATGCAAGCTTCATGCTTTTTCACAGTCACTCAAACATATTTCTTTACATTCAAAGGTGACTTCAACCAAAACGACAAAAGATGCCACGGCTAGTCCCGATGTCTCAAAAGAACAGGTAAGCAGCTTGTGATCCCTCAATTGCACCATTCAAGACAGGTTCTAGATCTTTTCCAATAGCACTTTGGCTGATTTTGATGGCAAGCCTAATAAAATATTTTCATTCAAATGATTTTTTTTTTTCAGATCGTAATTGTGACAGCTTCTCTGATTGTGTATCTGATTCTCATTTGCGCATTGTTGCACTCTGAGTGTGTAATGAGGTTTTACAGATTTTTCCCCTTCACTTCCAAAGTTATTGGCACTATTAATTTTCTCTAGTTGCTTAGTCAGATCTCTATTTCCTGCAGTTCAATTTGTGGAAGTTAATGCATCGTGATAGACTGCGTCCCGAAGAAAGCCATTTTGGTTCTTGATAGTCATTTATAGTAATCCCCAGCTGACTGATAAATCCTTTATTGGGGGGGAAAGAAATGGGAAGTTTTAAGACTTGCCATGCTGGAACTACTGTATGTGTTTGTCTTTTATCAACCACTCCTGCTGTGTCAGGGCCTTCCACACTTGCAGCTGAATCAAACGAAGAGCCTTCTACAAACAATGCCTCTACATGCCTCACAGCATGACAGCTAACCAAAGCCTTGGAACAAAAAGGCTAGCAGAAACACGCTGTATATTGTTTGAGTCTGTGTACAAAAAACAACAACAAAAAAACCTCTCAGCTTTTTGTATCTCCTTTTTCCTCAATGTCCAGTCACAGAAAGAAACTCCACCAGCTCCAGCCGCAAATGTAAGAAGCTCCTTCCGTAATACAATGCTAAGCTTGGCAGTGAGTTGAAAAATGTGCACCAATTCTCCAACTGTCTGTCTCATAAGGTACAGGAAGCATCAAAGATCCCGCCTCCTCCACCGCCAGCACCACCCAAGATGGAGAGTAAAGCAGAACCAGCTGTAAAGAAAGAGGAGGCCCTGCCGGTAGAAGTAGCAGCCACTGCAGCTAAAGAAGCAGAAACCCCCAGCAAGGCCAAAACTAAAGACAGCCCATTCGGCAAACTCTTCCGTACAAAGGTAGGCACTTACCTGCTATTTCCATGTACAGAATATACTGAAAATCGAGTACATTTATACAAATTCCAATGTAATTTTTTGTAGAACAGCTAGTCGTAGGTTATTAGATGATTTGTTTTTTTGGGCTACAGTGTGACACACTGTAACAGAATGATGTGAATTTGAGGCACTGCTAGGCAAGAAGGTGTCAAAAGTTCAGGTCTCAACAGCTGGTGGAGCCTGCGTGTCTGCCAAGACATCATCAGCGGTAAACAAGAACAACACAGTTAACAGGGCTTACCCATTCAGTGTTTTTCCATCACTTATAGCGTTCCTTTCACCCACAAGCATTTAGAGGCTGATCCTGAGAATAAGAACTTCCTAGGAGGCTTATTAATATGATTATTTGCAACTTGTTGGCCTTATACCTATAATCCAATTGTAGCCATTTGTTGAGTAGTGACATTCCATTAACAATGACCATTGTTGCTCATTGTTCCATTACAATGAGGTGTAAAATACCACCCATGATAATGAATAAACAGCTGAGCCTTCATTGCAGTGACATCATTCTGACAGCAGCCATGACCTCATATTATCACTGTCAGCCAACTAAACCATAAGCTTTGGGTTTTATTCACTCCATCTCATCTTAATAATGACATCACATTTATTGATACATGGGCATTGTGTTCCAAACAGCTTAGTTCTTGTGAGATTGAAGAAAAGGCTTATGGGTATTGTAGTTTCGTGCCTAGTTAATCCAAATATCTGCTTACCTACAGTCTGGGCTGAAGGAGGAAGCAAAACCAGTTGAGATACAGGTAAATAAGTTCAGCACTGTTTCAATATGATCAGCTGTTGACAAAATACTTTGTCTCCTTTTGGGCTGTGTTCTGAACCTGGGTCTGTCCTCTATAGGAAATTCACCTGGCATCTTTTACACGGGTTACATTTAAAGACAGTCATGTTTGTTTTTCAATTGAATTACTTCAGTGCTTCCTCTTGCAATACTGCTCTTAATCTTGCCCGCATTGTTCCTCTTTCCTATCTCCTCTTATTCATTTCCTTTTTTATGAGTCTCATTTCTTTTCATATTCAAGCTTCTTTCTGCTCCTTATTTAAGGTAGATGCATCCAAGACCAGAACTCTTGAGGCCAGTGCCAAACTCGAACCTCCTCCAGCACCCAAACCAGAAGAAAAGAAAGCAGAGAAAAAGCCCTCACCTTTTGCCAACTTGCTCAAACCAAAGGTAAATACACTTGGGAGAAAAACCCTGAGTAGCACTTATCAAACATCTGGTACGATGGATTGTGTGAAATAAAAATGACTTGTATGAATTTGAGGTACTGCTAGGCCAAGTGAGCTCTAAGATCCATGCAGCTGCATCGAGCGCCGTGACTGGCATCTCCCTTAGTGCTGGAGGAGCGGTAAATTCCCAGTACCTTGTGGCCATTTCTGTTTGTTAACACTGACTGAACTAAAAAAATAAGAGTTGCTGTCGGATTAACTCCTGATTTTATTTTGTGGGTCTTTGTTTTTGTCAATTTTAACAAATATATGTGTTAAATATGTGGATTCCTGTATAATAACACACCAAGACTACTTGTTGTCACTTTTTACACTTTTTATTACTTAACAATAATGCAAAACTAGCTTGTCATGGCAATACCTTTTGATTTTTTTAATCAAATAAATTCCTTTTTGCTCCGTGCTCTTGTTCTTTCATTGTTTCAAAGCCTTCGCATTGTAGATAACATATGCCATGGAGATTGTGGTTTGTGAAATAGTTAATATGCCAATTTATTTGACTTTATTTTTAATTATTAAGGCTAGAGAGTCCAAGAAGGAAACCCCTGGAGCCCCCGCTGCACCTACAGAGGCTGCCCCAAGCACTAAGGCCAAAGAAGAACCAAAACCAGCTGCTGCTGCTGCTCCTGCTGCGGCCTCTTCAGACAACAAGTCGGTGGGGAGTACAGATAATTCTTCACCCAGCACCTCCCGCAAACTAGAGAAGAGGAACTCCATCCATCTGTTCTTTAAAAACTTGGTAAAGTAATAATAACCCTAAGTGAACACAAACACAAGTAGTCGGCTATGTTAAACGTTAGGTAGACATCAGACATTTCATAACCAATTTCATTTTGTTGGCCAAATCAATTACAGAGACACAGACATTGAAATTATAACATGAAATATTAAGAATAGTAGAATAATAATTATTTAAAAAACATTAATAATTTATGTACATATTTAACATTGGTGTAAAGAAGGAATAAAGCATGACAGGGTTTTCTGTTAGGGGCAAATAATCAACAATAGGCAGGTGTGGCATGCCAAAGTTAACTATTTTCCAAAAACAGTGCGTTACAAAGTGTTTTATTACTCTTATACTTCAGCAATTTTCCAACACTTAAAATGATTATTAATTAAAGATTGATACTTCATACTTTGTATTTCCTTTATAGTTCATTCCTGTTCTCACTTATGTTATAGCAGCTATAAACAGTCATACCCTTTCCACTTTCTCTTTTATTGATGTTAATGGTAAGTAAGATGTTACCATAGAAACAATAACATGAGAATGAGAACATTATGTTTTGACCAATCAGAATCGAGCATTCGGCAGCGCCGTGGTATAATTTAATATTACATACTCCATGTTGTTCTTTACTGACTAGGTATACTTTACATAGCATTTTGAGAAATGAATCACTTCTGCTGAGTCACTTCCGTAAGTCCTGTTTCGATCTGAGCGTCTGACCAACAGTGACGAGCCCTAACCACTAGGTGACCTCATCTGGCAAAAATAGACTTGTGTAAGCTCACACACTATTGTTAGTGCTCTTCCAAAAAGGTCTTAATTATACCTGGATTCCTCTACACATTGCTCCAAGATATGGGTAAATAATAATAATAATAATAATAATAATAATAATAATAATAACAAAGAAAATTGTATATGGAAGTGATATCTCAAGAGAAGAACAACAGTCATATTTTAGTGCATTGTAAAGGGAAAAAACTCCCTGTGTTGAGTGAATTTAATGTTTTCTCATCTCTATATTAAGTCAGAGGAGAGAACACATTAGCCTAGATAGGACACTAAAGGAAGTAAATATATCAGTCATAGTGCTAGTAATATGCTTCAGTGAGGACATGTTTGAGCTAGACGTGTAAGGAAAACGTATTTAAATAAGAATCCAGTTGTTAGACTGGTTGTGATCAGTTGTGCTCAGGGCTATGAAACTTTCCAAAAGCAAATATTAAAGCTAAGCCTCCATTTGCTTGTGCTAATTGTTTGATTGCTTCTCAGGGTCAAAAACGCCACTCTGACGCCGGAGTGCAAACGGAGCCCGTGGCACCGGAGAAGGCCAAATAATAACCTTGCTTTGGTCTCATCGTCTGCACAGAAAACACGCTTTGCTTGTACATAGGTATCCTTATCTGAATGTCCTGACCTGAGACCAGGGATTAATTCCTATTTAATCTCCCCTACTGAGGTGAACTGAGAACAAAAGTATCATAAACCTGGCCATTCCAATGATTCATTCCCATTGCAAAACTTCACAGGTTGACTATCAAAGTCAATTAGAAATGCTTGGTTCTTTAAAGATTTGCAAGATGTATGTTGAAATGCAATAGCAAGGCTTAAGACTGCATGTTTTGCAAGATTTTTTAAAGAAAGTGTGATGGAGGAGAGCTAAAAAAAAGGGATTATGCAAGATTAAGATGACATGAAGTTCCTCTTAAATGGGAACATTAATGTAAAAGTCAACCCTGTCAACACTGTCACACTTCACTCCTTGTTTATGGTTTTTATCACATGCAGGATGTATTACAACCCCTTTCCAACTTCTGTATTTTATAATTTTTTTTAAATGGAACATCTGGTTTTTGCACATTTGTGCACAATAATCATTCATACAGCTGTAAAAAAAAACAATCTGCACAGACTTACTCATTCTCATCAGAACCTCCAATGTCACTCACTTGTTTGGTGGTAACAACACCTAAAATGTTATCTCTTAAAACATTCAATGCCCATAGCTAGTATTTCATGCTAACGCATATTTTACTAACATATTATCATGTCACACTATCGCATACAGGCTTAATTATTGAATAGGTTAGTTATTAGCTTTTCAGAATGGGCACGCCTTCTTTTTTTTGGTACTACTGAAAACATATGCTATCTGTAACCAAGCTTTTACTAACTATATGGAATATATTGAAATTAGCACGCTGTTTATATGGGGGAAAAATCCATCTGGTTTCTCTTACTCTCTCATAACGCATTCTCACTAGCTTTTGGTGAATACAGTTTAATTGCTTTCTGTGAAATGGTATTGAGTATGAGAATTTCTGTCTGCTCTTACTGCACATTTAAAGAGAACATGTCCCAATTTTATAATGTTCTGAATTTTAATTATATTTCTGAATTCGAGAGACACAGACTTGCATTACTTTTTTTTTTTTTTTGGCTTGTAATCAACTAATGTCAAAAATGGAATCTGTCTCTATAATTGTAATTATGCAGACTTTGTTAATAAAATGTAAGGGTACAATATTTTTTCCATGCAGGCCTGGATTTTATTCCGATCCATACAAACAAATGTCAGATCAATGCATTTTTTTTCCAGGTATTCTTTTGATTATGGCTAAAGAGCTATATTGTCAGTGTTATCAGCTGCAGTGTAATAAAGGGAGGGAGGCCATTGCAGGGGGGTGGCACTAGGCCTGGAGGCCCCCATGTCAGTGTTAATGTGTGTCACAGCCAGAATTGCCTCAAAGCCTTCTGTTTGATAGAGAGAGAGAAGGAGGGAGAGAGGAAGGGAGAGGCTGCAGGCATCAGATTTCAAGACCCTAGGGGTCCCAAGCTACTTTATGAATAATGGAACCTGTTATATTTCCAAATTAGTAGGAATTCCAACAAGAGTGCTTGACTAGAGCACAATCTTATGAAATCATATGGACTCAATAATGAATTATAGTCAGTATGAATCACATGAATTGCAGGATAATATGAATAGGAATTGCTACATTTTCCTGGCAGGAAGGTAATAACCAAATAGCTGTGGATACATGCCGTATATACTGTATGATAGGCTGCAACAAACATATGAGTACAAAAGATGTGTGTTTTCTTAGTCGCTTAGGTCAAATTTAGTCATAAGTTGAAAAGTGATAATATGAAATCTGCTGCAAATACTATATTCTCCATACACTTTGTTCTACAACATGGTGTCTGAAAGCCTTAGACTCTCAAACCACATCCTGTTGAGTTGAACTTCATTCAACCACAGTTATTCACATAGATATTTATTTTCTTTATACATTGTATGTTACCCTTTAAGTAGAGTTCAGCGATGAGGATTTCTTTTCCTCTTTTGGACCGACAAGGCAAAAGGACACATCCATCAAAAAGTCAGCATATGCTGCCAAGCCCAGTGCTCATCCTAAATAAGCCAGTATGCACAATGGCCGGGATAGTGAGATGGCCCAGCCTTTTAGCTCAACAACATTTACCCCCACTTGTCATGTCAGAGTGCATCCAACAGCAACGTTTCCATTTCAAAAGCCGCCTGTTTGGGCTTGAGCTGCAACTTCAGGGATAGATTTGCAGAACAAAGGACTTGCTTGGCCCCTAACCTGTCACATTTGTTCTCAGGGTTCATTCTGCCTGTGCTTATTACTAATTTCTCTGACCTTTTTCTTTATACCATCTATGCAGACAGAAGTGGAAATTAAACTTGATGCAAAAAAAAAAACAAACAAAAAAAAACAAAAAAACAATTATGTTGAATTACGTTTAAACAACTAATATCCAATAGTCATTCATTTGTCGGGAGTTGAGTGCAGTGTAATTATAATTCACAGTACATGCACTTAAACAGTATATGTGAGAGCCAAATAGCTATGTTGAGTTACTTGAGTTCTTAAGAACTGTTTATGCTTTAAGTAACCGTGTGATACTAATCAATTAAATTCTCCAGTTTTGTTTATTAAAATTCTCTAATGTAGTAAAATAGTTAAATTTATTTATTTATCCCCATGCTTCTTATGGAGCTAATAAATTAAGAAAAAGATAATAATAATAATAATAATAATAATAATAATAATAATAATAATAATAATAATAATAATAATAATAATAAT
>JAQQZR010000015.1:15896309-15914276 GCA_030068235.1 Notoglanidium macrostoma | reverse complement strand
TGTGTGCATTTTGTCTGCAAGAGGAAAACGTGAAAATCTGTCAACAGCAGCTTCCTCTTATTCTTCAGATAGACTGAATTAGTCTTTGTGGCTATCCGTGATCTACTGGGTGTTAATATCTTTAAACTGTAATATGAATACAATAAAATAACATATAAATACGATCAAGCTGATATAGCACGGGATCTCAGGCTAAACTAGTTTTGATGAAGAATAGTTTTGTGGAACACGTGACTTGAGGTGCCATCTATGTGAGCGCGCCGCCGCCGTGACGTTCCATGGAGCGACGCGGGAGCGCGCTTCTGAATGCAACAGCTGCATAGTGAGCGAGATTTGCAAACATTGAAAGCGAGCTTTTTGACCAGCGAACAATTGGCTAACGCAGCTATTGACAATACAATACAACTTATTATCCGGATAGGTTATCTGGCTACAAGTCCGACACAAGTGTCGTTATGTATATATTCCTATAACTTGATATAAAAGATTGAGAATACCTGACAAGTGGAGATATTGGTAGGTATTGGTGAGTTCCCTATTTTTTTCGGTAGCTATTAAGTTGGACTTCTGGCTAACGTTAGCCATTTTTTGCTATCATTCAATATCATACTAACGTTAATGTGTTTCAACTGACTCTTCTAGCAAGTTCCGTCAGTTCGTCGATAATGTTGGAGAAGGTAGGAAGTGGTAAGCGATAGGAAACTTATCTTATTTAGAAAGTTAAGGCAGGAACTGCATGGTAGACAGTTGATGCTCTAAACCCACAAGGAATGGTGAATTGAGACCAACCTGTGACTCAACTCGTTTGCTAGTTTTCTTCTGCTAGTTTCCACCTGAACCCCTACTATCTTTCTCATTAAATGCCCTCTTGACGACTCATTTAACAATCTACAAACGAATACATTTATCCTGATGTCTAAACCAAATAAAGGATGAGTTTTATGGAACACAAATTATGTAACCATGCAAAGCAGGGCTTCTTGAAACTAATCTAGAATAACGAGATTATAAACTATAACATTTATTTATTTTATAGTATAATATATAACCGATTTAATCTGGGTTTTTTTTAATAGCAGGGAAGTAGCTCCATTATTCAGCTAGACTAAATTAGCTACAGTAACCTGTAATTTAGTGAGATTATAAACATGTCACGTGATTGATTATAAACGGCCACATGAAGTGTATAAAGCCCGTCCTTTATCCACGTGCACTGTATGGACTAATACGCTATTCTGCAAAGGCATTAGAACAGTTTGGAGAGTAGTTGCTGATCAGGTTTAAGATGATCACGTGTCAGGAAATTATGGCCCCAAGTGCTTCCACGGCTTCAGAGCCTTTAACATTATGTGAGTTTGGGTGGTTACAAGACTGATCTGCTTTCCTTTTTCTTTTCTTTTCAGTTCAGGTCTTTTATTTCGCGTGAGTTTCTAAATCTTCACAAGCTACAGTAACACTCCCAAATCTTTAATCCTCCATACGGTCAGTCGCTACATATTTATAGCTGATTTATGTTTAACTGTTGAGTACAGCTTGAGGATGAAGACATCAGTCGAAGGTTTTGTAATAGTTAATGAAGAGTATTGATTTGCGTCAGTTTTACGACACCGAACGTTTTACCATGTCGGAAAAAGAAATGACCAATGCGAATAGTTCGCCTACATGATTGTGACTTTTTTTTTTCTTTTTTTGAAGGTAATAAACTTTCGGTTGTTTCGTTCAAACTGCGAAGCCTCGTTCGCCTTTTGTAAACGACCCCTTTCTTGTACAGTGTGCAATAGTAATCGAGGTTAAAACAGGCGAGCTTCTACAGGTTTTACATGTATTGTTTCAGTTTATCATTTCTATGCACACTTCGTTCACAACGCCACGGTAGAGAAACAGTGCTACTATTTAGCCCAGACATAACTGAGAAAAACGGACGCTTTTGAATCTTTTTCCCCATTTCTGAAAGCCTTTCTGTGCAAGTATCGATGAACTTGGGTGCTTTTGTTACTCCCACGATGGGCTTTTTTTCTGCTGTAGCCACATGGTAAAGCCCTGACAAAAGAAGGAGCAAGACAGGCAACAGCTGGTGCTTTGCTCATTTTTTTTTTTTAGTATGTCAAACGAGTGTGCATCCGATATGTCTTTGCGAATTATCAGCAGTGATTATAATCATTTTTTCACCACAGGCTTATAAAACACATGGGCTTTTGACAGACATCTTTCTGTAGTGGAAGTTGTTTCGCCTTTTCTCTTCTGGTGGTTTCAGTATGCTGTAGCAGGATGGAATGAATGAATAAATGAATGTAAGTATAGAGATGAATGAATTAGCTTTGGTTGCTCTTTAATGCATATATGAAATGTATGGCACCAGTCGAAAGTACGGACGCGCCTAGCCATTCGTAGGTTTATCTTCCTTTTGACTATTTTCTAGATTGTAGAACACTGAAGATATCGAATCTATGAAATAACATATGGAATTATGTGGTAAACAAGAAGAGTGTTAAACGAAAGATGTTTTGTATTTTGGATCGTTCAAAGTAGCCAGCGTTTACCTTGACAGCTTTGCGCACCGTTAACCAGCTTCATGAGGTTGAGACACTTCTCAATGAACAGGTGTCTTGTCAAAGCTTTCTTAATGCCTCTGAGACCATTAAAAGGGTAAATAGTAAATGCTAAACATACAGTAAGTAGCCCTGTTTGACAACTGTAGCAATCCATATGAAGTCAAGAACTACTTAACTAAGTAAAGACAAATGACAGCCTATCATTTCAGATGAAGTAATCAAACAATATTAACTCTATAAAAGTATATTAACTATAAAAAAAAAATATATATATATATATATATATATATATTACAAACACCTTGTAGAGTTTTGTGTAATGTTGAATTTTAGTGCTGACTGGAAGCTTAATTTTTTTTAAACGCCAACAACATTCATTTGCAAGGGCCAAACGGTTAAAAAGAGAATCGTTCTGGACGTTCTTTGGTTGAGAAAATTAAAGGAAAAGTCCACTCTGAGTTATTACAAAAAAAATAACCCCGTGTGAGATTTTAAAAAATATTTCGCGTTTTGGTTCGTGCTCGTTTCATGCCGGTTTTACACCTCGAATGTCAGTAGCGTCCTGAGTAAACGTCGGCGTCATCAAGCAGCGATGAAGACGTCATATTATAGACATCGTTTGAAGAAAGAGAAAGTTTTGGGTACACCCGTTGTTGGAACGGAGACGACAAGGAGTTTCAAGAGCTGAAGCTGTACCACAACAGGTTCAGACAGTATTTTAGGATGATTGTGGCGGGGTTCAAAGTTCTCTTACCTTGATGTGCTGTTCACCCATTTCGCCGGCTGTTTCTGCTTGTCGCTTTGTAGGGTGGCATCAATGGATCCCAGTGGAACCCTCATTTGATTGGTCAGGTCATCCTTTCCCCATGCGAAACCTTGGAGCGAACAAGACCGATCCAAATTTATTATTCATGGGTCCGAATTTCATTCTTGGTGTGTAAGATATTATAGAAATAGAAATATTTGTTATGGGTTTAGCAATTCTGTTGCTTATTTGTTATTTCTGTGAAGTTAAGGAATAGCTGTATTAATAGCGCAGGAGCACATTGCTGCCACAGTAACAGTGAGCCTCTTTGGTCAGTCTCCATTTTCTAGCTGTTTCATAATGGCGAGAAATCCGATGCAGAAGGCGTGCAGATGTGAGTACACATGTTGGAAACAAAGTTCCAGAACGCAGTGCAGCGATACGATGTAGATGTGCCGAGTTACGGAAGGTGAGGATGAGAAGTACGATGGTGTTGACGTCGTTATGATCATGCAAGTCTGAAGCTTTGGAATCTTATCTGTTTGAGTGTAAAGATGATAGTGGGAGACTAAAGGACTGAAATACTGCTGCATCACTGTGTTTAGGAAGAGATAACGAGTTGGCTTAATCCCTCTGCACCAAAATTACAGTGTAGTCGAATGGCTTTGTGGGTATTGTAGTCAAGCATTAATAAAAGACCGAAGGAAAGCACCAACTGAGAATTGAATGGTAAAATCTGATATTTCAGACAACATAGTTAAGTATTTGTTTATCTTTTTTTTCTTTTTCCTTTTTTTTTTTTTTTGCATAGAGCATTGTATCTTTCCATGCAGCCCAAAGACTGAATGACCGGCAGTAGTAAGTGTAGGATCGGTTTCAGTGTAACGAACTGTTGCTAGAATTAGACTTTTATGGCGTAAAAACAGAGAAGCAAAGTGACACACAAAATCTGCAATCAAATTAGTGATCCAGAACTAACTGTTGTGTAATGATTGATCTTTAAGTCATTCAGGTGGAGGTTTCCTTTACATGTTTTGACTAATGTTACAGTTCCGTGTTTTTCAGACAGAAAAAAGTCTTGTTTTATTCTGATTTCGGATTACTTTATTTGCAGATGTGAAAGTAAATACCTGAAATGCTGTGTGCTGCTTTTCACTTTGATTGTTCTAGGCAAACGGGGGGACAGTCTTAAATTGGCGAAACATCTGCAAATTTGTTTTCATTTAAGTTTGTTGGGAGAGAGTGTGCAGGCTGGTAGGAATTTTTCCTGCTCCATGTGTAGAAGTCTGTAATGTGTAAAGCTGCACTTGGCTCTGTGATTCTAATCACCATTATTTACCGAAAAACCCCTTTTCAGATAATGTCTGAAATTTTGTTCATGTCATGTCACTTATTGAGTACATGGCATTTTTGTCGATAATTCATTGTTGACTTTAAGGATTGTGTTGTTCAGAAAAAGACCACACCTGACATTCTCTTTACTCTTGCTTTCATTTCAGGTTCTGCCTGCCAGGACATAATTCCTTTGTGTGAATCACAAGATTTCTGAAGAGATTTCGCGTGTAAACGCCTTCTGGAAACAAGCCCGAACTATTTTGCGTGGCTCATCATGAAACACTCCGAGGATCCACTTTTGCGGAAGTTTGTGTGAAATCTAGCCGTCGGTCTCTTGTTTGGAAACGGACTGTATCTGTCCAAGAATTGTATTACATGAGAGCACGTCACGGAGCCTGTAGTCTCGATACATATTTTCTGAAGGCGTCGAGTAAGGATTGGCATTGCCATGCCCACGCACACATTGATTCCACATGTGGAGAGTCCTGATGGGCTAGGCCATGACGTCCTCCACCACAGCAGCGCCACTATGCCCGGCTCCGGCTCCGGCTCCAGCATAACAGCCCACGTGAGCCTGGCAGAGAAGGTTGAAATGCAGTTGGCAGTGGCAGGCGGCTCGCCTCTGGCCTGCATGTTCTGTGAGGAGACGTTTGAGCACGAGGATGAGCTCGGGCCACATCTGCTCTCCCAGCACCCCACCACGTTCTACGCTCCTGCCGTGCTTCGTGTTGAGGAAGAGTTCTTAACGCCTGGCGAGAGGATCCGCCCCAAAACTTGCCAAAACGAGCCGAACGAAGAGCTGAGCTGTGACGTGTGTGGCCAAGCGACTGAAAATATCGCCGTTCTCGAGGCTCACCTGCGGAAGCATAAGGACTCCTTCATTTATTCGTGCGGCCTGTGCGGCAGGCGCTTCAAGGAGCCCTGGTTCCTCAAGAATCACATGAGGACCCACGGCAAATCCAAATCCATCAAGGGCCAGGACGCCGAGGCCCCCATCACTGTGAACGGCATCGTCCAAGATCGACCAGCATCCCCTGTGATGACGGCTTACAAAATGTGCATGGTCTGTGGCTTTTTCTTCCTCAACAAGGAGGTGCTAGCAGAGCACAGCAAAGTGCACAGTCGAGAGCCGGAAGCCGAGGAGAACGTGTGTGATAAAAGCCAACCGAATCCGGAGGTGCCGGTCTCTCAGGAATGCTTTCTTCAGTGCGTCAATTTACAGAGAGCATCTGAGAACGCCAAGCGAAAGTGCCAACCCGGCCGCTGGATCCCGCAGCTGGACCCGTTCAACACCTACCAGGCCTGGCAGCTGGCTACCAAAGGCAAGATTGCCGCAGGGCCGAACGTCAGCAAAGAGCTCAATGCCGACTCCAACTCTGACAACGAGGAGTCCGGTTCAGACAAAGAGGAGCTCGGCTCCATCTGGGACTCGAGCGGTGGTGACAAACTGGTGAGACGGGGCCTGAGGACTGAGCTGAAGTCCAAACTCGGCGGTGGTGATTCGGCAGAGCGGAAGAGTCTGAGCCTGCGCAAAGACAAGCCCACAGACTGCGAGGAATGCGGCAAAACGTTCAGAACCTACCATCAGCTGGTCCTGCACTCCAGAGTTCACAAAAGAGAGAGAGGAGGAGCCGAGAGCCCCACCACACCCGTAGATGGGAGGACGCCGAGCGTCAGCTCTGCCGGGAGTCCGTCACTGGATCGAGCGGAAGATGGCTCCGAGGACGGCTATGAAGAAGGTGTGCCTGTTGAAGTGTTTCACTCAGGTAATGTCTCTGGAGTGATCTTTCAAGCTACATGTCATAGTTGTTTTTCCATTAATGGCTCATCTGTCAGTTAAAATTTATTTCATAGAAAAAAGTACAGTTAATATCAGAGCAAGGCATCACTGTTCTATAACTCGCAACATCCTGATTATCCACATGACATTTAGGTTCTGAATGCAGCCATGTCGCAGTAGCTTGGGTGTGTCTTTGTTTCCATTTTTTTTGTGTGATTCAGCGTATGTGTAAAGAATAGATATAATGAGTAGGCCCAGTATAGCTTGTTCTGTTTGCAATGGAGTTCTGTAAGGAATGATGTCTGAATAAAAAGGAGTTATGTGAAGAGAATTTAAGTGACCTGTTATTGTAATACATGGCTTCTGAATACATGAAATGGTCTCCTTGTTCTGTCAACTGTACCGAGGAATCTGTTTAAATAAACACAGTAAGTACACATCTGGTATGAAATGGCATTAAAATGAAAGCCTGCACACACCACAGTGGTGAATCAGTTGAACCGGTCAGGACCAATTATGAATAAATTTACAATTATAAAGCACTGATAAAGTTGATAGTGGTGTTTCAGAAGTGTGCTGAGGCTTGCACATTAACTTTGTGTTTGAAGTAACAGCTCATGCATACCTGCCCAGTCATGACATGAGTGGGGCAAAAATTAGTCCTCAACAGCGCCCTCCTCTGGGTATTTAAACATTGTTCACTGAGCAAAAGATCCTGGTTTTCTGTTAGTACTGCCATTCCATTAGGAATAAAATGATTTTTTTTCTTTTTGTGCCTCGTTGGAAGAAATATGTCTGAATTTATGGGGTTTTGTTGTTGTTGTTTGTAGATAAAATGGAAGAAGGCTCTCACAACATGAAACTGAAAATTCTTGCTCCGAGGAAGTGTTGCTACTGTGGCAAGACCTTCCGCTCCAACTATTACCTCAATATTCATCTCAGGACGCATACAGGTATTGAAATCTAAAACAGGAGTTTTTTTTTTTTTTTTTTATGCATTTTGATCGTCTCTGTCATGGTTGTTGAATAAATTTGTTATAAATGTTGAAAAAAATTTTTATAGTGGACAATTTCAGTGGTGAGCACACGCTTACCATTCCGAATCGGATATCCTGGTGTATCTTATGACGCTGTTGACAAAACATATCTTTGGCATGGGGCGTGTCACGTGATGTTAGGATTGCAACAATGATTTTAATTATGAACTAGTCACGTTAGTTACGATGCATTTGTGAATATTAAATGTTGGCCTACAATAGCTCTTTGTAAAACCCACACCCGATGCCCTTCTGACTGAGCTGCACGGTGAAACCGAGCCTACTGAATCCATGTTTAGGCTTTATTGCTCTATTCAGCCAGGGAATAATGGTGCATACTTAAACGATCACTCATATGCTCATCAGATTGTTACTGCGCTACATCATCAGAACACGCCACACCCCAAACATGTCCACTCACTGGTTTCAAGTAAACTAAACACCAGTTTTAAAGTGTTTAAATAATGATTCTTTTGTATTGTTTTGATGTTGATCAACTGCTACAGCTCTACAGCCTGATCCTGTTTGCTGTAAGCGCTAATCGCTCGTCTCCATGCCTGTCTTTCTCCAGGTGAAAAACCTTACAAATGTGAATACTGTGACTATGCTGCAGCTCAGAAAACCTCTCTGAGATATCACCTGGACCGACGTCACAAAGACAAGCCTTACACCGAGATTCCCAACATTCCAGTGACAGCACCTGGTGCTAACAGTGTCAAGGGTCAAGAGTCTCCTAACAGCATGGATGACAAGCCGGCCTCAAAAGCACCTAAACAATGGCCCGCCCCCAGCTCCGAGTGTGCAAGCGCCAAACATGAAGCGGTGACCAGCCAGGCAGGCATCGCCATCGCCAGTCCTGTCACCCGCGTCAAAGAGGAGTGCGGCAACCTGGCCGCCACGACTCCTTACACTCCACCTGACGAGCCGCACGTGAACGGCCCTTTTCCGATCAACCTGAAGGCAGAGGGGAAAGAAGCCTCTGAGGCACCATTAAACCTCTCCCTCAAAGTGTCTCTGTCTTTATCTTCTACCTCTGTACCTAGGAACATGTTACTGACCAACACCTGCACCTCCTGTCCTTATGAAACCCTCTATCCCGAAGTCCTGCTCATGCACAGGAAGCTTCTACATAAGGAGAAGCCTGATGCAAAAAAGAATTCCTACAGACCGCCACTCAAGCTCAAGCGCTACACTGGGTGTCCTCCAGCGCTCGAAGGAAAAGACGTAGCCCCGTTGACCCACATCAACAGAAAACATCCTCGCCGGACCAAATCCCCAACACCCCAACCTGAAAAATCTTCCAGACCTCATCAGGACACGCACAGGTATCAAATAGGGTGAATTACATATTCATATGGTTGTTTGTAGATAATAGATTTTAAATAAAACTAAAAGGAAAAAAAATAGTATTAACTGCCTTTAGCCCTGAATTATACTGGCGCATGCAAGGTAGCTGTTGCGATTGGTGTTTGAATTTGATCCTCTTTTGTAGCTTTCAGACCTACCGAAGCACTGTTTTAAGTCCCGGCTTCTAGATTAGTTATACTTTTGAATTTAAAAGATCATATTTTTAATTTTGAGAACATGGATCATGAGAACAGTCACAACGACAGTGTAAAGTTTTAAAGAGCAACAGACTTCATCAGTGTGTTTAACAACTTTTGAAAGTTAGAAATGGAAACCTGATGGACAGGGATGTTTCGACTCTGACGTGCAATCTAGTGGATGATGGCTTTAATCCCCAAGATGCACAGAAAATGCACAGGCGAGTAGGTGAGCGGTGCCGCTCGTGTTTCTGGCACACACGTCACTTGTCAAGTATAAACTAGACCTTAGACTTCCATCATAAGAAGTTCCAAGCAAACATCCTTTTCCTTCTTTTTTTATTACATAAAGCTACGCATTTCAAAATTCTCATTCACCGTTACACAAAATTCTGTTGCGTCTTTCTTGTAAAATATGTCCGTGTAAATCTTCAACCCAACCTTGTACTCATTGAACTGTGACTGTTATTATGACAGGACTGTTCCAGGGATCGGTACAAAGAAACCAGAGATTTCAAAGATGTCCCCTGCAAAAGACAGCTGGAGAGAGCAGCAGAAAGCAGCCCAGAGGTTCAGGACTGCCGAATCTGTAATCAGCGTCCAAACCAGGTTTCCAGAGTCAGTGGCTGAAATTAACAAGAAATTCTCCTCTCCTGCGGTCTCGCAGAAGGCCGCTCCAGTTAAAAACGGCGTCGTCTGGCCCTCGGAAGCAAACAGGCTATGTCTGTCCGATCGATTCAGGAACCTAGGACATACGGACTCGGGCGAACCCTCCAGCAAGAGGTCGCGACCTTCCGAGCCTCTGCAGGGTGCAGGGAGACTCGCAGAGCCGCCCTCGAACAGGAACGTGAAAAACTTCCTTCCCTTGGCTTCTGTTCGTGTGGGACCCTCGGGATCAGGGAGCAGCATGGATGCTGACTGGAATGTACTCAACCTGCTACGCACATACACGCCCAGTGAGCTGGCGTCGCTGTACCAACCTGCTATGCCAGGATCCAGCCATGCAGTGACTGGAACGTCACCCGCTGCTGGTAAGCAAATCATGAAGCAGCCATAACGCTGTGCAGGGATTTGGACTAGTACTCACTTGTGAAGAGTTGTGTAATGCGTATTTGTCTTTATTTCTGGCAGAACCTGTACTGTAAAATAAGCCTATGTTGATCTTTTCAGATTTTAGGCTTGACAGATCATTGATGCATGAAATTATACGGTTCTGCGTTACACATGTCTTGCAGACAGACAAGATGGTGTTTTTACTTATGTGCTGTAAGCATACTCCGCACTGACTTTCAGTGTATTTAGTGTGTGTATTGGAGTACAAATTTAATCGCAAATGCTTGTGTCTGGTGTAGTGTGGGCGTTCATAGTAGGAAAACTTTGCACATTTGTTTCTTCACACTTTATGGTCGTCTCTAATGACCATGTGATGCAACTTGTTTCTTGTGAGGAACAATATATGACGTTGATACAGCCTTAAAGGGAGTACAAAGGCATCCATGTTGCTCAGGGGACATTTACCTTCTGTTAAAAAGGCAACTTTTTTTTTTGCAAATGAAGGTTAACGTTTTTGTTTTTTTTACTGTAAAGGACACCACACTCTCTCTGATGGTGTTAATAAATTGGTGGCTGTGTGTCATTAATGATGGTCCTTTATGTGTCTGTCTCTTTAGGGAGCAGGGCTCTGCCCTTCTCACATTACCCCGGGAACATCATTCAGCGGAGAAGCCACCCCAACCCTCCTGACACCACCTCTTAGAACATGGTACATATTTCCCATTTGGGGTGTAGCTGAATATTATTCCCAACAGACAGATAGCGTGTTCTAAGCAAATTCAGACAGGAGGTGCACGGTTTGTTTTTTTTGAAAGCTTGCCTACGTAGGGCATCTGTACACAAGCGGGAGATTTTTACTTTAAAAGGAATCTGCCTCGTGCTGCATGACCATGCTTTCAGAAACTGCCTAGTCGGGGTAGTTTCAATTAGGCTGCTACATTGTTTCTGTTTTGCGAACTAGAACCAGTTAGGTTTGGTAGAAAATCTCTCACCCAGGTAGAAACAAAAACTGACAGTGCAAGTGTCAGGGGAAAAAAGACCCACGTCTCTCAAGTGATGCAGCTCAGGCTAAGTGATGGCGCTGCTATTTCTACCTCTGGGTATTTTCCAACGCTTTTAATATTTCCAGGGGACTATATATTTTTAGGCCACACCCACTTCATGTGTAATTGCTAATATAGACATGAATAATTGGTGTGATGAATAAGAGGTCCACAGACCCATGGTGTACTTGCATCAGTTTGCCCCTTTTCCCCCAGCACATATGTACTAATCTGTATAATTTTCCCAGGTCTATTTTAAATGAATGCTAATGTATGTTTTTGGTTTTTTTTTCCCCTTAGGTTTGAACTATTTTGACAAAACCAACCATGGGAACTATGACTGGATGAAAGGTTTACTCCTGACACTACTTCTAGAGACAGACACGCGACCAAGGCGTGATATTAAGGCTGTGCGGGGGTTTCGTCTGTTACCTCGACCTTGGTTAAGAGGCAGAGAGTGAACTCAGAACTGGGCCTTGAACAGTGTTGCATTTTACATGTCATAGCCTTCCAGTGTATCAAGAGCGTACAGATGTGTTATTGCACTAAACGCAAAACACATCATATCATGCACTCCTATTTACTGTAAAAGTTTGACATGTTTATACAAAAGCAAAAAAAAAGGAAATCAAATGCTTTGGGGCAGAGCTTTGATTAGCCCACATTGTTCCATCTAATAAGTGCCTCTTCTACTTGAGCTACTTGCTGTTACACAAAGGTAGGCTAGACCAAATAAACTTGACCCATGTATTCAGATAGATAAACTATATTTTGTAAATGTTAAGACATTTCTATTCAGGCTGTGTGGAAAAAGGGTCCTGCAGCTTCTGGCAGTTTTTGATATTGCAATTACAGACGTTTCAGTTTTCTATATTTGTGCAAATGAAAGCTGCTGTTTTTTTTTTTTTTTTTTTTTTTTTTTTAAAACGTCTCAACTGAGACACACAAAATAATGGTGACGTACTGTGTCCTTTCTTTGGATTGGGACTTTGCTTGGAACCTCTCACTGTGACACGCAGACTTGGCATCCTCAGGTCTGATGGACGACGGAACTGTGATAGAACTCTCTGTTGAGGGCTTCCATTGGTTTGATGTTACATTTAGACACACTTTGATTGATGTCCTTTTTTCTCTTTTGGTCAAGGATATATATTTATTTTTCTAGCGAATGTCCTGCTCTGTCTTTTTTTTTTTTTTTTTTTTTTTTTTTTTATTTTTTTTGTAGTAGTCGTTAATGTGCGGAAAACATGGCGGATGCGATTGTGGCATTCTCCAAGCCTGTGATCGTTCTTTACTGACCGACTTGTGTTATGGTCTAATGTTCAGAAACTACCTTAACCACCTCCCTTACAGTTGCATTGTTGCATAGCACCAGAATGTTAATTTATTTGCTGATATTTAGGGGGCTTTTGTGAGCTGCATCAGAGAAACTTGAAATGTGTTTTTTGCGGTTCGTTGGAAAGACCACGTCTCTCCCCCCCCCCCTCTCCCCTCACATTTTTGTGCTTTTTCACAATTGTAACCTTCTAAAGTGGGAGAAAACCTGCTGTCGACATTTAACATGCTGGCCACTAACATGGCTCAAATTGAGTAATATTTGTACGTGTAGCTTCAGTGTTTGTTTAACCTTTGTTGTCTCTCAGTATTGGATTCTCAGTGTTTAATAATATTTTTGCTTTGCTAAGATGGAAACATCTGCGCCATATGTAAATATGTGTTATTTTGCCCTCCATTGTTAATTTTTATTCTCCCGCACTTTTCACTACTAATAATTTCTCTTGTATGATCAGTTGGAGCAGTTTAGTTCTCCCCAGCTCTGGGAACACCATGCACTGAGCAGAGCAGTGTAAATGCAATAGACACCCCAGGCTTTCTACAGGGACACACAAACAGAATTAGGAGCAGCGCAGCAAAGATTTCATCTCTGTTGTTCAGTACTTACGTTCTGGTCTTTCCCATTGTTCTGTATCTTTGTAACCATGCTCTCATGAGACTTACGAGTGTATTTCTGACTGTTCAGTTGCAGAATAAAGCGAGGGTGTGCGCGCTAGCGGACATGTGTGATTGTTTCTTTGATTTCGAAGTTGCACAAAGTGCCCTTGATTATTAGTACTGTGTTCTGTAAGGATTAGATTTTCTAGTAGCTGTGTAGCATAGTGGTTCAGTAGGAAAAAACAGCACTCGGGTTGCTGTAGGTTTACTCCAGGTTCTCAGGTTTCCTTCCACGTCCCCCAAAAAAATGACAGCCGGTGTGTACTACAGTGGCGGTGGTAAGTTGCCCCTAGGTGTGATTGAGAGGGTGAAAGTGTGTGCTTGGTGTGCTGTGAGTATACTACCACCTTGTGACCGGTGTTCCAGGGATAGGCTACGGATCCAACGCTCGATGGATCAACCTGATTTTATATTTCTTAATTTTTTTAATATAGGTCAAAAAGGATTTGCAAATCATTACATTCTATTTTTATTTACGTTTTACACGACAATCGTGGTTGTACTTAATCACTCTCTAAATACTGCTATCCCGGACATCTAGCTTTGTGACGTATTTCAGGCTATTAATAATACTGTATGTACAACCCAAAATGGAAATGCATGTATAACTCTGGAGGTGTAACAGATAAAAGTGTTGCACTACCACATGTGTAAGTATGTGCACTGGGTAGTAGGGTCCACTAGGTGTCATGCTTTACCAAGAAGTGAAAGTGCTGACCGCTTTGACTGTGTCAGCAGGCAACAGTAGGCCGCTATTGCAAAGCCACATGATTAGAGTGGGATTTATATGATAATAAATCACAAGAGAAAACTGTAACTTGGACAAAAGTTTGCAGTGTTAGTAATGCTTCATTAATGAATGGTGTTTTGAAGAATGGCTGGCACGCTTTGAACCACGCTGATGTGATGCTTGTGGCAGGGCATTTCACACTGGAGCATCCTGACGACAGCAAATTACAAGGGACAGTCTTCGGCACATTAAACACTCCCGAGAGCCACTCTATCTTTTTTTTTTTCTTTTTCTTTTCTCCTCCTCTGTGTGTATGTGTGTGTTTTTTTTTTTTAAACCACAGCACATCTGCTAGCTGTCGTCTCCCCAGGGCCTTGGCTGTGTAATCTATTGCATTAGTTCACATTAGTGGGCATATCGCCCATGGGCCCAGATAATCACAAACACAAAATGAGCATTTCACTTAGCGTCACCCTGGCAGCCCTTCATACCCTGGCTCAACGTGCGTGCGTGTGGGCATGTTTTTAAATCTTGGTGGGGACCAAATATCTGAACACACAACTGGAATCTCTTGACAGTTTTGATCATGTGGCTTCTCCTTATAAGAAAACTAGTTTCACTTTTACTGTGAAGGCTAAACATATGTACATGTTATAATACCTTTTCCAATCCTAATGACAGTTTATTGCTACCTCCTGTAATGAATTTGTATTGTGTTTTTAAAGCAGACACATTATAAGTGGTTTTTATAACAAATTATTTTGCCAAAACCGAAGTTCTGTTACGTTTAGCCATAGACAGAAGTTCTTTCAGAATGTTCTGTAGGATGTTTTCCTGTTAATGTCTCTGGTGTATTTCATTTTTCAGAGAACAAAAATCAAGCCGGGTCTCTTCATGTACTATAATGCTGATTATGTTATGAACCCTGCTTAGGAAGAAATAGTATAAAGTGTAATGCATTAACAAGATGTATGATGAATCCACAAGATACATTGTAATATAGCAAAACATGACTAAAAGAGGCTTAACATTACTGAGGTTAAGGTTAGGGTTACATTTAGGTGTAGACATAGTATTAAGCAGCTAGTAGTTGTGTTAGTAGTGTGTTTGTGTGTGTGTGTGTGTGTGTGTGTGTGTGTGTGTGTGTGTGTGTGGCAGAAGAAAAGGAAGCTCAGCTTCTGCCTCTGCCTTTGCCACGCTTCCTGTTTCGACTACACCCCTCCCTCCCCACCACCCCAAAGTCCATGATGATTCTCGTACATTTCCGCCTCACAAGTCTTGCTCAAGGGTTCAATGTCAAAAAAAGATGTGATTTTAACGAGCAGTGGTTTACACTCTTCTTCCCCTCCTCTTCCTGTGTTTATTTGCTCTCACCCCATGCAGCACAGTGGGTCCACTGTGTCCAGTACGCGGTACAAACCTCAATGTTTAATTTCTTAATATTTCGAGCGCACATAATAAACTCCGTATAAATTATTCACTCTAATTGGAAGCCCCAAATGTTACCTTGTTTGTGTTGGAAGTTGCATCACCTGTGTTGTGGAGTAAGTGGATTCTTTTACCGGGCTAAATAAGCCTGCACTTTTCTTTCTTATTCTTTTTTTTGCAGACCCCACATTACACATCTGAGTGCTTATTCTATTTTAGTCTTGTCTAATATGGTGTGCATGCATGTGCCCATGCTATAGAACTATAATATAGCTCATAATGTATACATAACGAATACAAGGCCTGATGAAGCAATCTCACTGCAATAAAAACTATAATGCATTTTCTAATGGATATCCAAAGCTGATGAATGAAACACAATTTGAAATGTCTTACTACATTATAATACATATTCAATATCTAACCTATTAGTTCAGCCCTATTAGTGGTTAAATATTTGTCCCTCTCTAACTTGTTTATTTTGAAGCCAATGGAGGCCATTTTGTGCCCGGGGTTGCACCGGAGATAAATTTCCTCGGAGTCTTGCTTTATTCACTCCAGGAGGCGCCGTTTTTTTTTTCTTTTTTCTTTTCTTTTTTTCTTTTCCTTTCTTTTTTTTTTTTTTTTGCTGACGCAGGCATCCTCTGCAACGCATGCTGGGCCGTGCACAATGGGGCCGGCGCACAGCAGGTAATGTACAGAATGAATAGTAACACTGTTAGATCTTAATTAGAGTTATGTGCAACCAGGGGCTGCGGCACATGTCGTTATCCCATTGCCTCCTGTAGTATTTGGAAGGCAGGCTTTACCATTTGTGGCATGAAAGGTAGAGGAGTTGTTAGGGGGAAAAATGGGGTGAAGTGTTTTCCCTGCAGACAAAAAAAAAAAAAAAAAAAAAGAACAGTAAAGGTCCTGCTGTAGATGTAGGGCTATTTTACTGAGATTATTTTGCCTCTATCAGGCGTTGTAATCTGTCATGTGCACACCATAAATGGATATTATTTATTATCGTCCATCCACATTCCATATTTTAGTCCCAAGGCATGGTCTTTTTAAGAGTACAGACAAACACAGGCAGGAGATCTTTTCATCTAGCAACTAATTTGTGGTGAATAAAAATGAAATTATTTACATTTGTGTGTAAATGTGTATTATATTACATGAGGAATAAAAAAATAAACCACCTTGCTGTGATAGGAAACTAATCAATGAGGTAGTATCATGCGTCTCTACACAAAACTGATTATTTTGTAATTATTGCGCATGTTTTATTCATCTTACACCACAACAATTTGCCAACGAATAAAGAACAACTTATCTGCAAAACAAGTTAGCTCCTGTTATTCCTTAGTCCTTTACATTCTCTTGAAGTTCGTTTTTTACAAATGCAGCACCAAGAAACACAAAACCTTCCTGTAAATTCAATGCATTTTCAACTCAAACTTCTGAAACTAAGGAGTCCTTCCTGAAACGTTAAATAAACTATTTGTTAAAGATGAACATTTTATTGTATTATTTTTTGCTCATTCTTAGGAATAGATCATGTGGAGTGTTTACAACACAAGGCATAGTGAACCAGCTATTACTATAGAAGCGATACTTACAGTATCAGAACAAGTGCATTCTTATAAACCTGTGGTTCGTATTACATCCGACACTACAGGCTAATCAGATTTGAGAAATCAACAGGTATTATTATTTTAATTATTATAATTATTATTATTATTATTATTATTATTGAATCTGTTTCATTTTAGTGCAATGATCTGTAATAAAATTCAAAACCTATTACAAAATATTTACTTTAGGCTGATCTCCACTGAGGACAGATCCTCACTTTGTTCCAGTGCTCACTTACAAAGCACCCTTTGTGTTTTAATGGCTCTGTTCCTAACTGACTCATCTCCACCACTTTGCCCAATCTGTAACCAGTTTAGTGCTTCCCAATATTTGTTCATGCCTACCTTAGTAATTGCTCAGCAGTATGGAAAAACTATATTTACATACAGCAGAGTGAAAAATTCGAGACGATCTATGATACACATGTAGAAGAAGCGTGGCGAGGATTTCTCTAGGGACGCCTCCCTTCATCGCAAACATATGTGTCTATATATATACACTTAGTAAAACTCTAGCTGCTGCTCAGACTCTTAGTGCACACTGAGGAAACCTCAGAGACTGTAACAAATGGTTGTTTGGAATGGAGAGGAGTTAAAATTTGACCAAAACCTGACTTGAGATGCCATTTCTGAAAATGTTTTAGATGTCATGTAACAATATCATCATCTTAAATATTTTATTAACTGACCTTTCAATGAGTTTGTAAAGTCCACAATATATCTTATTCCTATGAGGCACTTATAAAAAGTCAGTAGAAAATCTTCAGAGCATATCAAATCTCCTTCCAGTAATTTGGATCAGCTCTATCCCAAATACTAGAATCCAACATCAGGCATTTTAGGGAGTTTAACACACAAAATCCTTTCTAACAAGACAATTTAATAATCATTACTGCCAGGTGATGTGGAGTCAGTACTCACAGGGCTGTGGGTATTACCCATAATGCACTGCTGGAACTGGGAATGCTTGATTACAGAAAAGGAACTGGCTTACAAAGTTTTATGCTGTTAAGGGATTTATAATGAATTTCCTATATATATATATACACTACCAGTCAAAAGTTTGGACACACCTTCTAATTCAATGTTTTTTTCTTTATTTTTATTAC
>JAQQZR010000015.1:15876467-15896209 GCA_030068235.1 Notoglanidium macrostoma | reverse complement strand
TATATATATATAAAATGCTGTTGAATACTCTAATCTGATTGGTCAGATTTATTTTCTATACTAGCAGCTCTGATAACAGTTCTGGCTGTACTTCAATTAACATGTTCTTGGTAATGGTATTCCTTAATGGTACTGGTTTCTTTCAGCAAGATAATGTGCCCTGAAACACTACATAAAATGTTCAGGAATAGTTTGAGGAACGTGACAAAGAGTTCATGTTGTGTTGAGTTCATGAATGTGCTGGACAAACAGGTCCAATCCATGGAGGCCCCATCTTGCACCTTACAGGACCTAAAGGATCTGCTGGTCACATCTTGGTGCCAGATACCACAGCACACCTTCAGAGGTCTTGTGGAGTTTTATAGTCATATAATCTAAGACTAATAATAAACTGATTAAAAATGCTTTGTTATTTGAAAAAAGTCTAATGTATATTTGTTGAAATGGTAAGGAGATGTTTAAAGAGATGCTAAGCCAAGCTAGGATGTTCTCTTTTCCTAGTGATGCTTCTTGTGCAGTATGCCCCTGCTCTTAAGTTTTTTTTCTTTTGCAACCGACTGTTGCTTGTGAGAATCAGACTCCTATCAATCACAAGCATTTGAGATACTCGAGCGAATTGATAGCTTAAAAAGGCTAGCTGCTTTAGATTGCGCTCTGTTTTGGTTGAGATTGGTTGCCTCCAGATTGTGAACTTGCATGAATTAGCAATTGGACCAGCAGAGCGTGCCATGGTCTGATTGTCAGAATCTGCCGTCACATTTTGGGGCAGGAAGATGGCATTCGCCGCAAGTGCTCATCATTGTCAGCGGATCCCTCTGAGAAAGACGAGCGATGTAATGGCTCCTGCTAAAAAAACAGCCCCTGGCCTCAGGAAAGGGATTTGGGTGTCTGGAGACAACCAGGGCCATATGGAGCGGGCTTATGATAGCAAGGCATGCGTTCCGAATAATGGATGATGTGTCATGTTTCATGTTGCCGAGAAGCCATCAAGAGACTCAGTTTGGGGAAATCAAAAGGCACACGTACAGTAAAAGTGACTGTTGCAGGGTTTCACTTGTTCTTTAACTCAACGCTTTGTAGTCGCCGTTAATGGAATGATAATTTAAGTGAGTATCTTCATCTCCGTTGGAATAGCAGACCACAGGGGAATAAATCTAAAACGTTATTCTTTTTGAACAGTAGTGTATTCCCCGAGGCCGGTTCTGTGATAACACAGGTATAGATAAAGCGCAGTTTTGAAGGTCAGACGCTACTTAGCTTTGTGCTTGTTAGCTCTTAAGGAGAAAAAACAACCCCTGTTTGGGTGTCATTGTACAAGTCAAGATATGTTTATGACATCAGAGCTCGAGGCTGACACAATGGCACTTTCTCTATCTTTATCAGTATGTGTTTAGGGCTCTAAATGTCCTTAATATGCTTACTGGAAAACACTGGGAGATACCTGAGGGTGTCAGCATGGTGTATGAATTCCTTCTCTGATATCACTGCAGTTCACAACTGGACGCAACTAGAACAGGCAGCTCTTAAAGTTAACTGACTGAACAGTGGTCTTTAATTTTCCAGCAAACCTTGTATCCGACCTTTCTCTCACATCTGTATGAAAGTAAATAAAAACTAATACTGAATCGTGTGTTCATATTAGGATACATCTCTAATCTGTGCTCGACAGCTTCCACTCCAGCTACTCATCTTCTTTCAACTTTTGCTATAAATAAAGAACGCTAATGAATCTCACACACTTTGTTTTTAATCGTCTCTTGCTCTGAGTCAGGCATGTGACTTCTCTTTTCAGCCATAGGGACTTTTTTGCTTTGCGTTATTTTTTTTTTCTTTTAACAGGAGCACATGTCTGCTAAGTGTGCCCCCTCCCTACCTGCGCACACCTCAGGCCTGCTCTCTCTGCCTGTGTCAGAGGCACACTTAAGTGCTATTGCCGATACCCATGAGTAAGCTCCATAAAAGCCGCCCCGCCGCTGCGGCCGTTATTGTTTCTCGCGGATGATTGATTGATGGATGAGGGCTGACACTTCAATGAAGCCATTTCCACCGGCATCTCTATCCGATGATGTGCAGCGTATATTTTCTATCCACGCCTCATTGCTCGCCAGTGTCATTCCTGGAAGTTCATTTACACCATGTTCCCTGAAGGACCTTTCCCCCCCCCCTTTCGCCCATCTTCCTTTTTCTCCCCTCTCTCCCTCACTCTTCTTCTTTTTAACATTTTTTCCTTCTTCTTCTCTTCATGTGTTATAAAATAATGCTATTTCTTTTCGACTCATTTGGGGCTGAGAATAATCTGTGCAGAACTCGAAAACTAAAGGCATGGATAGATAAGTTTGGGCTGCATTTGGAAAGATACTGTATTAGTCTTCCGTTTTTGCACACCTCACATCCTGAGACAGAACTGCGGAAAAAGAATCAAATGATTTGTCGCCATGTTGTTGGCCTAACTCTGCATGCTAGTCTATTTTTTAAATCCAAACTGTTGTCTTAGCAATTTATCAGACGCATGTGCTAACCCAAGGAAGGGGGGAGCAAGCACGTGTGTGTGTGTGTGTGTGTGTGTGTGAGAGAGAGAGAGCGAAAGATGCTTTTTCAGAGACAATCTCTCATTTTTATCTCATATGGAGAGCAGATGGCAGGCCTGCATCAGTGCAGGAGGCTTTCTGGGATGACAGCCATGAGATTCCCCCTCAGGTGCCATTGGACTGTGATGGCTAGGACATGGCACCTCCTCGCTGAAGAATCACTCTTCGTTTGCCTCACTTTCTCACTTCATAATGGCGCTTGCTAACAACCTAATATTTCAAACATGTGCATGTGTGCACGCACAAGCTTTGCAGCCTTTCTCCTCCACTGTTTTATTTTTTGGAAAAGTTGTCAAAATATGTCAAATTAATATACCTATTTTAAGGATATCATAAATATCTTCTTTTTTTTTTTTTTTTTAGGTATGTTTTGCTATATTGTATACAGTCCCAGACAATAACGAGTGCAAAAGATGAAGTGGTCGTATACTGTAAGCTGAATTTCAAATCCCATGTAATTGAAAAGACCAAGTGTACCTTTATTATTGGTTCATTTTGATGCAAGATGACATTGTGCTATTCGCTTTACCAGAACTGCACAATAGGTTCTCTTTATAAAGCTCCCCTATATTTTTACAGGAAGAAGAGCCTCAGCCCAGTGAGCAGCATCTGTTCTCAAAGCCTCTGTATATAATGGATACCCTAAAGCAGGGTTATTGCACTAAAATTTGTAAAGGTCCGGTTCCAGCACATCTAAGCTATTTACACTGAATATCAGTGACTGAATATCAACAGCAGTTATTTTTTCATGCTTATAACCATTAAGGATTAGTTTATGGCTGTAAATAAAACAATTCAAAGCATTTGGTTTCTTAGTGGAACTTTACCCTGACACTTCTGAATAGCACTACGCACTCATGTGATTGGATAAGCGCAGTTTTATTTTTATTTAATTTTTATTAAATAAAAATTATTATAAAAAAACAGTTTAAGTCTCACTCCTGCTTCACATAAACTCTTAAGATGCTCCTAAGAACTGCTGATGTGATCACAATGACTGTCCCGTACTCATCCCAGGACCCTTATTCACAATATATTCATACTGAACATCCATCTGTACTATTTGACTTTACAGTATACACTCGTAGAAGAATAATGATTAATAACCCAATGTCACCCAGAAGATGATCGGTTCCTCTTTTTGAGTTTCAAGGTCTCCTCCTGATGTTGTCTCAGGGAGTGTCGCCTCCTCCATGCTCATTAGGAATCCAGCGTTAAGTCCAAATCTGCTTTGTGACAATGTCGATTCTTAAAAGTGCTATACAAATAAAACTGAATTGAATATCTAATGATTCCTCTCTGTCCACACTCCCCTTAGATTGAGAGTTAGTGATGACGAGGCTAACGAGTGAAGGCGAATCTTCTCTACTTCCTTTCTACATTACGCCAGGCCTCTCTCCACTAAAGCGCACAGCGACCAGAAAAAATGTGGACATTGTGCATATTTCCTTGCTCTGTTTATGTCATCTTTTATCAGTAATCACTGCAGGGGGCAGCGCAGCACCTGTTTGGAAGGCTGACCTCACTAGCTGGATGGACAGTGGGGCAATCAATAATAGAGAAGTGTGTTATGGGTCATTGTTGTAGGAACCGCCACCGACCACTTTCTGTTGACGTGCGAGGAATAGAAACAGCACAGGAGATGGCCCTTTGAGGGGACTAAAAATCACTTCCAGTATGGTGTTATCCAGGAATTATGTTTTATTTATTGGCAGACATGAAGGAAATATTAAATTAAGGCCTAATAGCTTTTTGTTTTCGGCTCGCTCAGGTGTGCACTTTGTGGTTGGACGTGAATCGTGAAAGTTCGAGACATTATTTGCATTCAGAGGCCAGGTTTTTAATTTCACACACGTGAGCATCACTATGATGTCCCCAGCTTGCTTGCTGGAAAGGAGGCTGCTGCACCATCTATCCACCGAAACAATCCCCTGCATTGGCTAATGCGCCTTGACACTGAATACTACACACACGCAAAACGAGAAGCCACAAATTGGGTTACGTGTCTTTACCTGCCGGTAATCCAGTTGATAAGCACTATGCATGTAGATCACTGGGGGATGGGTGGGAGAGGGAATGAAATTACTGCGAGCAGGACTGAACACTCTGGAGTCTTGGGGAAAGGCTTCTGTAGCTCCAAGGAGGGAGTCTCGCTCTCCTTACTAACAAACGCACTAAAGAAGACAAAAGCAAAGCAGACGCTCGACTCCCCGACCATGTAACGACATTCTCTCTGCTAATGGTTTGTACAGAGAAGCAGGAATAAGCTGGGTTTATTGAATGCAGAGGAAGCGTGTTGTGGGGGTTTTGCAGGCTGTTTAAGTGAGATATCATCCATCTACACTTCAGAAACACGGTCTTTATCTCTTCACGCCTCCTCCCCGTCCCCCCCTTCATTGCATTTTCTTTAGGACTGGAGTGCATTCACCTGTGAAATCACGTTGGTCTGTAGAACAGACCGGCTGTCGTAAATAAAGAACAAAGCCTAAAGAGATTCAGCTGTCCATCATCGGGTTCGGCTGCAGGATTAGCTCAAAGTGCAGTGTTTCAGAAACAGAGCTGATGTCAATACTGTCTCCTGACTTCTTATCCGTTCAAACTGGCGTTTATATCTCGCATGAAATCAGAATTCATCTCATTCGAATCCTCATCGTACTTTTGTTTCATATCATGAGCAGATTGTGAGATTTTCCGGGATGTGTGCGCTAGATAGACATAAAATTGACAGTTCAGGTGTGTTTAAGTCTTTTAAGCCGCACAGAAATTGCAGGATTTGTGTATGAGGTTCCAGTAACAAGGACCTTTGTTACTGGCTTGGCATTATTTTTGTTCTTTCAGCAGTCTGCTTGACCAAGATAGAGCATCGCTTCATGACTTATGCATGTCATAAGCCCCCCTCCACTAGCTCCTAACGGCCGAGTAGTTCCAGCTTCTCTCTGTGTTGTTGTTGTTGTATTTGCTGACGTGATGCATGGATCCCTGGTGGCCACGTGCAACCAGCCAACCCAGGTGCAACACTAATATCCTCGCTGTAGCCAAACATTTCCTTTCAAAGTAAGCGGCACACGGGGGCCCATACATTACAGCCAAGATGTCGAGTTTCCAATAAGACCCTACCCTGAGCAATAAACTTTGACATTGGTGGCGTGAAAAATGGGAGTCTTTTTTCATTGTCAAGTGTTACAAATTGATGAAATGAGTTCATCGATGTTCCCCGGTCATTATCTCTCCAGTGGCACTTTGTTTTACAGACAGCAGGGGGGAAAAGGGACAGTGCAGATTAGGGGGCCTCGACACAGTTTATCAAACCAAATCTAATATCATCCATAAGAGGGGAATCTGGAAATCAATACTTCATTACTAAATTGTTAGAGAGGATGAAGAGTGATTGTGTGGGTTCAGAGATGTGTCTCGGTGGCCAGGGCATGGGAAGTTCAATGTCACCGGGCAAGTGATAAGTAAAGGCACTGATGGGTAGAAACATTTCTGTAGTGGATGTGTGTGTCTCTGTGTATGTGTGAGTAAGAGAGAGAGAGAGAGAGTGAGCGGGAGAGGAGACAATAGATAGCGTCTTTATTTTATTTGGCTTTGCTCTATAGCATGTAGCGTGAAAGTGATAGAGAGACACAGAGGTTTTTCCTTCTCTTCACACTTCTGCAGCAGATTTTGGCTTTGCGTATCATTGTAGTTGCTTCCCTGCAGTGGAAAGTGTTTTTTTTTTCTCAGGTCAGAAAATATGGTCTACACCAGGGTTGTAACTGAATACGAATACATTATTTGGAGGGAACATATATTGTGTTCATAGGGCATCTAGTTGAGACTTGAGATGTGCATCAGGACTGAGATCCCACAGGACACAACAAAAAATCATGCCAGAGGGAGGTTTTTACTTTCATGTAGCTGTGAGCGAGAAGTCAGTGGTCACTCGAAGCTTTCAGGACAAACAAAGTCCTCATTCATTCATTCATTCATTAATCTTTAGTAAGTGCCTGGTCAAGATTGCAGTGGTTTAAATTAGGCTGTTAGTTTCTTTATATTTTGGGAAATAGAACCAAATAAATTTATTAGGAAATATCACAGGCAGGTACAAACAAAAATAATAACTGTGAGTGGGATTAAAAAAAAAAGAAAAGATTATGAACACCATGCTGATAGTGCTGGCATTTCTTCCACTCTGTTCCCCCCCCATTTATTCCCCAGTGTTTCCTGGGGGCATTGTGACAGGGTTTATATTTAATAATAATAATAAAAAAAAGCAGTTTAGGCCATGCTACATCAGTTTTAAATCCAAAATACAGATACAGATACTTTCAACAAGCTACAGATATCCACATAGTGGAACTGAATTCAATTTTTAGTGACCCTCTTGGTGCTAGTTGTTTTTTGAGTTGTTAAGGTTTAGATTATACCCATTCAATTAAACTGCCCAGTCAAATAACTATAACTCGCTATGATCTTCTAATAACTTTACAAAATCAACAATAACTTGGCAGGCTGTGATTTACACTGTTGCAACAAAATTTTAAAAAATCATGGACCCCCTGGCTAGGTTTCACGGACTCTGGTGGTCCCCATAGCCCACTTTGAGAGCCAAGGGTCTACATTTCGTGGCTATTTTATTATTCAAACCTGCCTTCTAGCTATACTCGCCAGCCATTTGATCAGGAACACCTACTGTCCATCTTTTATTATGCAGTTTGTCAGCCCCTTGTACCCTATGTATCAAGGGACCACCATGATACCACCACTGACCAAATATTATTTGGATGGTGGACTTTTCTCCTAACATAAGTGATACTGACATGGTAGTGTGCCCTCTAGCCCTTATTCGGACCCCAGGGCTGCTGTTAGCTGGATCATTTTGATTCCCACCCCAGCAGTGAAACTGAATGTTTAAAAATACCATACTCATACCTGCGCTACACACATACACGCCACTACCATTCTTGTGTTGATTACTGTCCTGAGAATTGTCCAACATCCAAATGATATCTGGTTCGTGGTAGTCCTGTGGTGGAGCATTGCAGAATTGGACTCGTAAAAGGTGGCTGAGAAGCTTTGTTGGGTTATAGTTAATAATAAAGTGAACCTACAGTATATGCCTAATAAAATAGTTTATTAAACAGCCTTTCATAACATTTGGACTAGAATTGCATTCATGTAAGCCAAGAAAACAGAATAAGCCCTGACAAGCAGAAAAATCTTATTCGATATTGTAATAGAGTGTTTGAATTCCAGACACCACTAATTGGACCACCGCTGCCTCACTAGCCTGGACTTTTCATACACTCCCATATTCAAATGTTGGTTGTGAAATTTTAAAAAGCCCCATTTCTGTGTAGATGACAAAGGCAGAGTTTTGTAGTGGGAAGCAGATAGTCCGGTTTCAGAGGCCCTGCGCTAATGATTTTTTGAGCAGCCCCCGACTGAGCCCTAAATGTCTTCAATATCCATAAACAACTCTATACTGTCCAATTAGGCAGACAGAGATGTACTGGGCTGTCAGACAGATCTGCATGGCTAAGCACCTGAGATCCCGCCGATGATTGGGGGGTGGGGGGGTGGGGGGGTGTTAGTTGGGCAGGCCGACGAGCAAGAATCTGTACAACGGATGACTTTCATTAGGCTCCAGCATTATGCCTTTACCCGCCATCCAATTACTGCCACGATTAATTGATTATCTTACCTTTCTTCACAAAGCCCAGCACATGGGCTCACTTTTCTTCTCTCCACGCACCCTCTTAAGTCTGTGTCCATTTTTGTCTCTCATTTATATAGAGACTTATTCATCTGTACACTCAGTTGCAAAAAAGATGAGCTTTTTTTTTTGCTACAGACGTGTTGCAGATCATTCAAAGTTTCATTCGTTAATACACTTGACAATCTGTCTATCATCTGCAGGAGGCCATTAATACGGAATGGAACAACATGGACATGTCCATGTGTAAAAGGCTGCCCCAAAAGACTTCATTATTTAAAAATATCTAAAAGAAAAGATATTCAATATTAACTTATGGTCCACATTGCTTCGGTCTTTACTTATTCATTCCTCAATCAAAGCTGCTAAGTTTTTTAGCACTTTTTTTGCTTGGCCCATTTTTTTGCCCTAGAGTGGGCCAAGCAAAAAAAGCATGAAATTAGATTATTTTTTAATTTCTCAACTCTGTTCCATTTTAATGAAATGATAGACTGATGATTGACAGGCTGTCAAGAATCTGTAGGGTATGAATTATGGCCTAACTTGTGTCTCTCAGGTCATCTCTTGGCAATAAATTATGCCTTTTAGCTTCATTAGGTTTAGAGTTTAGACTTCTTTTATCGGCAGGTTGGCCTATTTTTACTTTGTTTAATGGTTATCTACATTACACATAATGCTGCCGAACTACATGCTGATAGCTAGTGGGGTTGCATCTCCACCTAAAGAGAGCGGTGCAGCAGCACTTTAGTCCTTTATCTCTTTGACCTTGTATTCTGTACACATTGCTGAAACCACAATCACCTTCCAAAGCTTCAGCTTCCATGCTAATACCATCGTCAAGGCTATCATGTTTGGTATGTCATATTTCTATGCTGGATTTCTCATTAATATGATGTTGAACACCTGGAAAATGGTGAGTGAGAAAAGAGGTTCTTGTTCTTTTGTTTTTAGGAACTAACAGCGAATCTTATTAACGCAGTCCTCTGTGACATCAGTCTTGCTAATGTCTTCTAACGTCTCATAGAAATAACAAAAATACAACACCAGCCAAGAAACCAGCACAGGCTTACTAAACGTATTACAAGCATTTCAAATATGAGGTTTTGTAAATGTTTTACTCGGCATATACTGATTGGTGCCAGAGGCACAGGATATACATGTGACTTAGAGAAACATACAGTTTAGGGAACTTTTAATATTCACCTCATAGAGCTGTCTGATTTTTTAACTCTGAACAATATCCTCTTCTTCGATATATTCGTAAACTTCAGATTTCAGCTTAGCTAAAGGTAAAGGTGCCAGCATTAAAGTCAGGAATTCCTACCCCAAGCTTGCCAACTTTCCAACCAGTCGCATATTTATGCTGCTATTGATTTGCATGTTTAATGTCATTACAGACCATCTGAACATTCGTGCCACATCTGAAGCATTTTATTTTGATCCATGACATTGACACTGTTTATGACGCACCTCTGATTCACACTATCCCCTCAAGCTTTTCTTTCTCGTTGGCCCTGCACTTCCATTGGAACTAATTAATAAAAGTGTTTGAATTGCATTTCCCCTTCTTGTTGTAATTAACAGCAACATCTGTTAAAGTTTTATTCAGCCTCTGAATAGCAGGCCAGTGCATGCACACTGGGACGAAGGCAGACATGCACCAAATGCAGAGAGTCATCATTCAAAAGAACAAAGTATATAGATTTGATAATAAAATGCCAGCAAAATAGTAGGGTTGCGTTAAAAAAGGTTACAACCTGAGTTTGATGATATCTTTATTAATATCTAGAAAAATGAATTATTTACGCCAAATAGAACAAAAACATTGTGCAATTATTCATTTAAGATTCAGTTTCAAATTTTAACATCAAATTAATTGCTTCTAGAGTCTGTAAAAGAAAAGGTTATTTTATAGAAAAGGATATCCATAAGTGTATGGGACAGTTTATCATGAGATATTATATCATCAAACTCATCCCTATACACAATACAACATACATTTAGGAAGATTAAGAGAGATGTTATGTACTGCAGAGGTCTTTTACAGTTAGCAGAACAACAAGAAGCTTTAGTCACTCATTCATAAGCCACAGTTTCAGATGGAAAACAATCACATTGTACAGTTTGACTCATTTACCTAATACATAATATATGAGCTTATTATAATATATTGGTACAATATTATAATTGAGTTATACTCATACTGGATCAGGATTATTCTGGAAAAAAATCCAAAAAGGATCTAAATAAAGAACCGCATGCACTGACTAACATCATTAAATTTTAAATTAACCACTTTAGGAGTTCAGCTGCACTACAGTATTATGTGCTAAAAATGCAAATGTCAAATTACTCCATATGCAATAGACAGTGTCTAGTGGCGAAGTTACTGTGCATTGTTACTTGGCTGGTATAAATGAACTAGCACAGCTAAGCCCTCCTTCTCTTTTAAAGAAAACTGCATAAAAATAAAGTTCTGTTTTTTTGGCATCTATGTTTTATTCGCTGTTAACAATCACATTATTTTTTACATTTACGGAACCAAGAAAAAGACCAACACCACCTATCTTAATTAAAAATCTACAGGATGGTATGAAGAGGCTTGGGCTGATTTCATTCCAGCACAAACTGTAGATTCATACTGTCTGTTCTTGCTATTCAGGAGACATTACAGACTTTGCCTGTGTGTCTTGCAGTGTGTGTCCTCTGTGTATGCGTGATAGCTTTACCCCATGCTATAAAGCTCATAACAGTAGTATTGAGTTACTGATAGGAAGTTGATTTCTTTAGCCCTCTCATTCAATACCGTGAACAGCCATCACTTGTCAGGTTTTGGATCATAATTTTTCTTCTGTCAATGTTTGTTACCATTTTAAACGTGTCTATCATACACATATAATCATGCCTGTCATACACAGAATATCTCAAAGGTCAAAGGAAGGTCATTTATAAGGTCAGAATGACTGCGTACACCTGTCTATGCTCCATCAGCTGTTGAAATTAGACAGGCGCTACCTCATGAATCAGGTTGCACACCGCTTATAATCACTTTTGTGTGACAAAAAACTAATTGAACTCAAGCTGTTTTGTGTACACGGGTATGACAAGAGCTAATGGGATAATTTGAAATACAAACGAGTCTTCACTTTCTCTTCATTAATTACCACTAATTATATGAACATGTGCAGATGCACACTTTTGTTGAAGCAACCACATCTGTATTTGAATTTTGAATTCTATCCATACATCAGTCTACCAGCTGTGACCTTTGTACTGATATCAGTGTATCTAGACTCCGTTTAGACACTTATATGACCTCCCCAAGCCTCGTTATAGCTGTACCACAGTCCAGTGATTGGATATTGGAGAAGTTGTTCAGAGAATGCACTGCAAAACAGCCGGACGTGAATCAGCAATCAGTGATGCACTTTGTCTAAGAGAACCTGAAATATTTGACGTATGAGCTTCTTTTCAGAGAGAAAGTGACAAAAAAAACAAACCCAATGTGATTCATACAGGAAAAAAAACAAAGCTGAGAATTTATTCTGAAACATTAATCGTTAGTCACAGTCAGCATTTGCTAGTCAGCTAGCTGTTATTGCTTATCTTCAAAACGAACTAGATACTGGAGCTAGTGGTCATTCTTAACTAATAGCCATCAATAGGAGGATGGAATAGTATTACCCAAAACTCTACACTTCAATTAACTCAGTTACAAATACATAAATGTAACGTCGAAACGCAAATTAAATGGGCTAATGGAGAGACATAACTATCCTTCTTACCTCAAGTTCACTTTGAACAATGTTTGATGTAATGTAAATAATGATATAAACAGAGTTGTCTTTAATTGTCTTTAATTGCAGGTCTGTTGTTAAAGGATCATCATATAAACGACATGAAGAACACAGTCTATTATAGAATTTGGCCAAAATTTTATTGGGATCTCGTACAATGTTACAAGTAATCTTAAAAATAGGCTGAAATCGCATAGTCTAAAACCTGGATGTTATTCATCTGTTTAATTGGCTACCTACAGGCTAATTTGATGTTTATTAAGAGCACAGTCATCTCTCTTTATAGCAGCAAGCCATGTACTGTGGTGTTCAGTGAAATGGATCATTTCTTATATCTTGTGTAAGTGTAGACCCTAATTTTAGCCTGCTTTTTACTGCATTTAGTCTGTATATAAAAAAGTTCAGAGCACCTTCAATACACCTTGTGATATAATCTACAAGTGTAGATAAGTGGATCTGTAATGAACACCATTCTCCTAAAAGATATTCCTTCAGTTGGTGTTTTGATGACGGTGTTGTTAAGAGATGTCTAACATAATGGGGGCAGGGTCATCCTGGAAGAGACTCCTATCAGGATAGAAATGTTTCTATAAGGATAGAAAAGTCAGGAAGACATTTTGTTGGATTGCTCTGACTCTTCACTCTTAGTAAAATGGTAGTGAAATCACCTCATAGCTCAACAACCACCAGATCTCCTCACTGCAGGGCCTGTAGGGGTTCAGGGCCTGTCCCATGCTCTTGGTGTTCTGCCACACATACACTCACCCATTTGTCCAAAATATGATGAAGGATGACTCATCTGACCACATCACTTTTTCCACATTTCTGTAGACCAGAGCCTGTGGCTTTTGCACCATTGAACTTCCAAATGTGCATTTGCCTTTGTAATCCAATCCTACGGACTCTTTCATTTTTTTTAATTAAATTGTATTTCATGTTTTTTCTTTCCTTTTTAAACTGGTTCAGTCCTTTTCATTAATTCCCATGTTTAACCTGGTTAAGTCCATACACTCTTCCTTTTTAAAAAAATTATATTTAGTATTTTAGCATGACGTGGTATTTCACTCATTCACATCCCACTCACATTATACACAGAAAATCACATACACAGAATACATAAATATTCCCCTCACACTAGATTCTAATTTTGAATGATGTAATTTATGTAAGGAAGCAGAGCTACTGTTAACACCCCAAAGATTATTTTTCCTATAACAGCATGTCCTGAAGCTATTTATTCCTCTGAAATCACAACAATTTGTCAGTGATTATGATGATTTAATGTAGTAAAAAAATACAATGTTATACAATTTTTTTTTAATCAATTTATAATTATGGAATGTCTGCTTGTCGTGTTACCGAGAAACTAGAGAGTCCTGAAAACATTCCTGTGTTGGAAAACTTACATGTCACTGCAGAAAATATATATCTTAACAAGGGACAATATCTTGAATATGTGGAAATGTATCTAATATTTATTATTATGTGATCATCAATTAAATATAGGATTATATCTACTAATAGAACAAGATCATTTCAAACTTGGAATGAGCAAAAATGTCTGGAAATAATTATACATTTAGTTTATTGTAATCTGAAAGGGAAGATAAATTAGAGTATATTTAATACAAGTATATTTTATATTAGCATGCTAGATAAATCTGAATATATTTAAGATCTTTTGATTTGCTAAGATGTCATAGTTTTTTGCAGTGTACAATCGCTGACACTGGAGACTCCTTCCATGAATGTTAAGTAAACATCTTCTAACAGAAGATTTCAACATTTCAATGATTTTTTTATTTTTGTTATTAAATAACAATATGTTTTTTTCTAAAATGTTTATGATTTGGCGTAATTGATGTGGAGCATCCTTGTGAATTAGCTGTTACTATAGAAACACTAATCTATTAGAATGAGAGCATTAATATCTTATAATCCTGTGATTTAAATTACTGCCAAAACTATTGTCAAAGCTGTCATCAACACCTCCCGACCAATCAGATTTGAGAATTCACCCACGCTCTGGTATAAATTGATAATGTTACATATACAGTATATTAGCACTTTAAAGTTTTAAATTCCTGCAATAGACATTGCATGTAAGAAATGACCCAAATATTATTCATTACGCAGCCACAATAGGAAACATTGTGCATATTACTGATGAGGCAGATTATCAATATGTTATCATCTACAATCCATATTTTTTTTTATGTATATCAGGTGAAAGAAAACTTGATTCAGTTCTTAAAAAAAGGGCTTTGTTTGGTTTCGCTGGGATGTATGTGGTGAGCTCAATGGCAAAAGCTTGAGGTCAAAATGTATTTGTGTTGGCTTTAGCTGAAGATTCACTAATATACACAGTCAAAAGTTTGTACACCCCTTCTCATTCATAGGTTTTTCTTTATTTTGACTATTTTCTACATTATAGAACAATACTGAAGACATCAAAACTAGGAAACAGCACATATGGGATTATGTGGTAAACAACAACAACAAAAAAAAAACCAAACATGTTTCATATTTTAAATTCTTCAAAGTTGCCAGCGTATATCTCGATGACAGCTTTGCACACTATTGGCATTATCTTAAAAATAAGGTAGTTACCTGGAATGGTTTTCAGTTAACAGCTGAGCCTTGTCAAAAGTTCATTAGGGGAATTTCTTGCCTTCTTACTGCAGTTGAGATAGTAGTGTTCGAGGTAGTGTTGGTATACAGTAAATAGCCCTATTCCACAACTGTAGGAATCTATTTTATATCAAGAACCACTCAAGTGATAGAAGAAACAACAGTTGATCATTACTTTAAGACATGCAGGTCTTTTAAGTAATAAAAATAAAGAAAGAACACTGAATTAGAAGGTGTATCCAAACTTTTGACTGGTACTCTGGGCAATTATACCAGTAATCAGATATCACCCATTTGTTTAAAACTGGTCTCGTTCACTACTTTGATAGAAGAAGTCATCATTTGTCATACGACACATACAAAAGCAGCCCATGTCAGGTCATGGAGAACTGGCTACTGTCATTCCGACAGACTACAAACATGTGAATCAATAAATCAATGGAACATGCAGTTTACCGTCTGATTATTTCTCGGGTTTCACTCTGAAATTACACTGGATCTGAAACCAAACACTGAGGATTATTTGTCTGGCAACGTACAGTATCATGATTCTCTGCTGAAAATGCTGTTTTTTGTCAACACTGCAGCTCTTCCTGCTGATTTATCATGAAGCCCGTATTGCCAATGTGAATCAATAAATCAGGCCAGTGTGTGCTTTATTGTCTGGCTATTATTAATACCTCAAGCTGCAATCATACTGAATATGAAACAAAAAGAGGAAATCACATCTATCACATCTAAAGCTTCTTATGCAGCACACTGTGCCTCCTTATGCATGTCTGTGTGTTTAATTGTTGTGGTGTTTTTCTCCAGAGCCTGTCCTCCGGGAGCGAGCGCAGGCCCTCTGCACTGAGTTTAGTGCTACCTGATGCAACCGCTGCTCTGGATTGCACATAATGTCGTGTCCTCCTCAGTTAGCAATTTGGCTGTGGTTAGTGATGTAGTCACCCAGCATCAGCCCGTCCTGGCAGTGGTATGTAGAAATTAAAGGGAAATGAGATCCCCTTTCCAAAAACAATTACAGCTGAAAGAGAAAAAAATTTTTGTTTTTGCCAACATTTGAAGATTTGTCAGTAATCAAGGGTTATTTATTTTTTTTACAGCCCAGTGAATTGCCTGGTTAAATCTCTGTTCATAATAATTACATCTGTCCAATAACTCCGGTTCTTTTTAGTCTTTGTTCTCTGTTTTCATTATTATTATTATTATTATTATTATTATTATTATTATTATTTTATTTTATTTTTTTATTATTATTTATTTATTTATTTATTAATTAATTAATTAATTTATTTATTTATAATCCTTCAATTTTCACTTCCTGAAGTACATGCCATTCGACCCCCTCTGATGACAGGTGGAGTCTTTCCTTAAAATTAAAACATTCCTTACCCATGTGAAATGACAAACCACCGAGACAGTGACTGAGAAGAGAGATCTAGAGAGAGGGGAAGGGTTAAGAGAGGAAAGAGAATCCACATAAAACTCGGCAGGAGCGCAAAGAAAAGCTGACATGTTCACCCCCCCTCTTCTACTCATTTTCATTCTCTCTCTCTCTCTCTCTCTCTCTCTTGCTCGTTCTCTCTCTGTCTTTTATTCAGCCGATTGGAATCTGAAGATTTGACCCTGTCAATCAGGCCTAGTGACAAGTTTAATCACGGAGTGCCCTCCACCAAATCATGGCTAAATAGGAATGCAAATAATAGAGCGCCAGGGCCTCTTATAAATGCTAATCAAGAGGACTAATCAAGTGACAGGTCCACAGATCCGGCTCTCTCGACGAGTCACTCAAACTTTTCTCTCGATTCTTTCACGCTTTCATTCTTTCTGCTCCCAATTCAGGTCATATCTCTCATGTTTACTGGAGATCTATTCTAAGTGTTCGTCAGTGCCATGGGTTTGATTCCCTGGAGTCTGCCTGAACTTCAGTCCTTTTAAATGTATGTAACATATCGGTTTTTGGTCAGTAAAAGTGCCGTCTATATATTTTTTCAACTTTGCCCCCTTGTGCAAAAGAAGAAAGAAAGGCATTTTTCCAGTCCTGTAATGGCTATCTGATAGAGTTCCACTTTCTCCTCTCAGAGATGGAATGGCAGCTTATTTCACAACCATGTAAATGAAGCCATGCCAATCCACCACTCTCTGATCTGCCATGAAAGCACAGAGCTCTGTAAAGACTTTGAAATGTTGATTTAAGCCTGGTTTGAGGATGGCGAGTTTCTCCCCACTGCACCTTTAAAAATACAATTGATCTAAGTTTTATGTGTGCTTCAAAGTTATGAAGGTTGCCTCTATCTTTCTCGCTCTCTCTCCACCAATTGTCTGAGATGTCAAAGCTAAACGTGAAGTTCCGCACTGCCACGCCTGCATCAAAAGTCAGCCTTGATGGTTTGAAGTCCATAATAAAAGAGAGGAGTGGGGCAAGTGCTTGGAATCTCACTGAAGAGTAAAGAATGCATGTTTTTTCTTAGCTTCTTAGCTGTATGTTGTAGGGTTTTTTAAATAATCCTCTGCAGGTTGACTTTAATCAATTTCAGTCAAGCCCTTCAAGTAGTTATATAATATAAAGCATTTTTAACTGAAATGCTTTAATGACAGTACTTACAGTATTATACAATAAGCATTGGCCCAGTACATGATTTCTGTTCCTGAATTGTGGGTCTGATTATTATTTTTGTAAAATGAATGTTTTTATGGGATGGCACAATGGTGCTGAAGTTATCTCCCAACTCCAGGGTCTCCAGTTCAATCCTGAGCTCAGGATGCTCTTTTACCTGTTCTCCCTGTATCCGCATGGGTTTTCTCCTGGTTCTCCAGATGATTTCTCCTAAAAACATGCTATGGTGACCTGCAACGTGTCCCTATTGTGATCCTAACCAGGATAAAGTGGTTATTGAAGATGAATGAACAAAGGAATGAACGAACAAAAGAATTAAAGGTTTCATTAGTGCATATAGTTTCGATAACTAATCATTTTCTGTTGGTGCTCTAAATACATTATTAACATTATTTTCTGTGATAATCCTATGTGACTCCTCCTGGTTTAGATTATCAGCCAGAATTACAGAGAATACTAGAATGTAAACGTGGTCTTGCATCTCAAAAACCCTTGGGGGCAAAGTCTATTTTTCCCCTCAAGATGATGGTTTACAAGATAATTCCCATGAGGCTGTCGGAATACTTGCACTGCTCCGCATCTTGAGGAATCCACATAACTTAGTCTGGCAACGTCAAAGGGAAAAACAAAGGCTTCCTGTGAGCATGAGTATGCAGAAGCTGTCATGTGCTATGTGTAAATCCTACACCAATCTCCATATAGGAAATCCGATCCTTAGATGTACAGTACGTCATTCAGAAGTTGACTTCATGTTCAAGTATAGCTTGCCAGTTCACTACAAGTATATGAGATGTCAAAAATTTGAGGCCTTGTTGATGCTAGTGAAAGACTGTTCAATGTTTAATGATTTTACAATTTGGCATTGTATAGATGGTTCTAGTGTTCTATAAGAAAAAAAAGGTTTGGGATCATAGCCATTGGAAAATATGACATTTCATGAGTAGTAGCCAAATCTTTTTAGGTCTGCTAGTTCTTTATAGTGATGTTGATCTACATTCTTGACTGATATTTAATAAGAGGCCTTCTGCTTCCCCTGAGGTGAAGGATCATGTAGTGGACCACCCACATAGCTGTGCATCTCTCCAGGCATCAACAAAGCATGCCTGGTACCCAGCCTGCTAATGATGTCCTGAGCGAGGGCACTTCATGGGGTCTGTTTGATCAGGTAGTGCCCATGTACAACAGCTTAGTGATCTCCATAGATATTGCCCCTAACCACAAAGCGAACCCTGAGCTTCTGAGCAGTCTGGCATCAGATCAATCATCTTTTCTTCATTTGCCAGTCAGTCGGGCTCTGGGAGCGAGGTCATCGGGTCTGAAGTTTTCATTTTTTGCTAAAGGGAGAAAATCTTTGTTCTCTGATCAAGGAATACGTAAAGTGACTTGGGAAAGAAAAGTATGGTCTAACTAGGGAACATTTATGCAGATTTACTTTAAATTAGATTTCTTTGCATTGAATGTGAGAGTAAGGAAAATAATAGGTACAAGCATTTGTGATTTATATGGAGATCACCTTAGGTTGGTTCAGACCTTATGTAAGAAACACTTAATAAATAAGAAAGTAAAAAAACAAACTCAGTTGAAGTTGTGAAGTTATGTCACATTTCCTTGTGTATGGACCATATCATTCAGAACTAACCAAATTTTTAGGTTACATTTATAAAAAAAACTTTGTGATATTTAAAACTTTTAATAAAAAACTATCATTATATAACATGCACAAATGGCATTCAAATTCAAAGTAACTGAACTTTTTCCTTTCATCCAGTTCTGCTACTTTCCATGCAGGTTTCCTTCCATATAAGACTGAACTGAAGCTTCAAACATGCATTTAATGTTAGCCATCTAGATTGTCAATGAAGCACCACATGAAGACACTCAGATAACTGAACACTACTATGGAAGAAGTTTGGCATGACTGTGCTGTATTTATCGTATTTATCTGCTGTATTTATAGCAGCTCTGATAACATTCAGGTGGGGTGGGGGAATTGACAGACTGGCTAATGATGTGTTCCTGAGTGGCAACAGTTGCAGATGAAGGGGACCTCTTCAAGCAGGAGGGCACCAGCGACTGACACCAGAGATAATAGCAGTGCATCGGGCCCATTGTGTGTGGCCCCCCACTCATGGCATTTGGAACAGAGCGCTTCTGATCCCCCTGGACAAATGATCTGTTCTCTGCTTGGGAATGTCAAACTTTCAATCAGCTCACCTGAAGGACGCTGGCTGGGCCTGCTCTCCTAACCCGTGAATTCATTAATAATTAGCTTAATTGTGTGAAGAAGCAGAGGGTGACCAAATCCCAGACATCATCTGAATACCTGAGTAGCAGAGACTCTATCTATCTATCTATCTATCTATCTATCTATCTATCTATCTATCTATCTATCTATCTATCTATCTATCTAT